>QXTE01000281.1:1380085-1547761 GCA_003942145.1 Platysternon megacephalum | reverse complement strand
CTGATTCCCAGTCCTGTGCTTACCCGCAATATGCTTCTTCCTCTCTAGATCACTCGTCTTTCTTTGGCATGATGTAAGTACTTATTGAACCCACAGTACTAGCCAAGGAAAAGGAAACCCACCCTCTTTTATTCTATCAGCAACTCTGCCTTGCAAAAAATAAAATTGAGCAGAAAATTTTCAATGTGTAAGATATTACAGGTCTGTCTCATCTTACGCTGGGGTTACGTTCCACGGTCAGCGCCTAAAGTGAAAACCGCGTATAGTCAAAATTACATTGAGTGTAATGGCGGGCAGAATCGCCCGCCCTACAGAAACAGTATTTAAATTGTTATTTTTCTCTTTTTTTGTGTTTTTTTCTTGTTTTTGCCGACCGCATAAAGCTGAAATTGCACATGTTAAATGCGCCTAAGATGCGACAGACCTGTACATACAATAACCAGTAACCCGAGAATACATATAACGATCTAATTGCACTGTCTGGAGTGCTGCACTCAGCAACAGTTGAGTAAAGCCGATGTAAGAAAATAATTGGTCTTTTCTTATCTCTTTCTGAAGTTTCTTTAAGCAAACAGATTGTAAAAGAATCAATAGTTCCTCTCTTTTCTTTTGTTCAGAAAAAATATCTTTAAGAAGTTGAGAAGCACAATGTACTAAACAGCTTTAGCCTCTCCAAGATGTAATAACAAGAGACCTTCAAGGTGTGGAAATGGGAGACACAGCAAAAAAGGTGAACCTGTATCTGAATAGTGCAATGCCCAGAATTAAGTGTGTGTCACTCTTATTCCGCTGTGCATGCGATCTGCATCACCATTCCCTGTTCTCCTGCTTGTTCAGGGGAACTGCAGGTTTCCCCTTATACTGGGTTTGTGGCAACTCCATGTTCTATCCACGTGTTTCCAAAGTATGGTGCGGGAGCTTGCTGTTCCAGCCATTCACATCACAACATTTTAAGAAGGCGGGGTACATAAACCAATAAATGTGGGAGTTGCTACTCTACCCCTTCATCGCTGTACAACTCAGTTCCCCACCTGTAAAATGGGGATAATAATACATTCTTTCTCCTGCTTCCACTTGTCTCCATGGCTGCAGACAAGTGCTTAAGCCCCTTCAAAATTTAGGAATTGCATTAATAAATAATGGGAACACTGAGTTTAGAACAGACGCTTCTTTCTCCCACTGTATTAAAAGCAGACAAATTTAGTTGTGATATAAAACAACTCATTAATGTGGTATTCAACTGCTATTGTATCTTTTTTTTTTTACTCAAACCCAACAAATAAAAAAAAAATTGTCTGTACCTCTGTGCTGTCTTGTCACTCTCAGGTGTAGACCTCTGTCTAAAGGGCTAGTCTTCAGAAATCAAAGGTTCAGTCCTACAAACCCTTCTTATTCTTATTCTTTGGATGATGGGTTATAGATTTTTGTCTCTGATCTCCCATTGCTGGTTTCTTGATTTGCATCTGAAAATAAAAAGCTTTCCATTAACAACAATAATAAAAATGAAGCAGGGTATAAATCTCAATTCATTGTCTACCATCAGGAAAAAATCTTTAAACCCATCCCCAGTGTATTGAGTTAATGGACGGCGGGTTTATAGGAAGGGGAGAATATTGCCAGAAATATTCCTGAGTTTGTTCCACCTCTAAAAGCATTGATTTAATTAATTTCTCTTCATCATCAGCAGAAAGCGTGGCTCTAATTGCAAGCTCAGAAACATCAGTTGTCCAAGTGATCGGATAGTCGTTAGAGATGAAAGGGAGAAAACAAGCCATTGATGAATGTGGGTTTATTAGGAGCTTTGCCTCATTGTTTCATCTTGTGAAGCTGTTGGAAATTGGCTACAAAGTAATAAAAGAAAATTAAAACACATAAAACTTTGTTAAAGTAACATGGAAGGGCCTGCGTTAAACACACATAAGCAAGAAGATAGTGAGAAGACTAATATATCAAAGATTTAGGGTCAAATCCAAAGCCCGTTGAAATCAATGGGTTAGTGATATACTTAGTCACAGCATGTTATTCAGCCACTAGATGTCGCCATATAACATATAGTGTTCCAGGTAAACAAAGGGGCCAAAGCTGGAACTCAAGCTGTATGGAAACCTCTCTGCTTGTGGTTCTAGCACCCGGAGGCTCCATCTGGGATCAGGGTTCATTTTATTATCTGCCCAACAAAGAAGACACTATTGACAGCCGGCATAGTCCAGTGGATTTTGCACTGATCTAGAACTTGGGAGATCTGGGTTCTCTGCCCCGACCTGCTGTGAGATCTTGGGAAAGTCACTTCACCCCTGTATGCCTGTTTTCCCTTTCACCATTTGTCTTGTCTATTTAGACAGTATAGGACCTTTGGGGCAGGGACCGTCTGGCACTTTTTAGTCAGCGCCTAGCACAACAGGGTCTTGGCTGGGGCCTCTAGGTGCTACTCAAATAATGATCTAGGATACAGACCAGTAGATAAGGACACAAACAGGCAGTGGGAGAGAAGACAAAGTAACGGGGAGGCAGGTGTGTTTGCATAAGTTTTTAGTCACAGTGGTGTCAGTCACAGGTGGCAGCCATCCTAACTTCTAAATTTAATTGATTAGATGGAAAATAATGCCTGCACCAAATACTTCCCCTTAGGGGATTGGTATCTCTTAGGAAAGCATTTCCCAGTAATTAGCACCTGTGCCTTGTAAAAATCAGAGCTTGGCATTCTTTCTAAGACAGGGATGCAGGAAGTTCTGCTCACTTCCATTTTTCTCAGTGTCAAAATGTCACCGCTTCTGCAGTCAGCAAACAGCTCGGGAGCAGCGTCTCCCACTGGGGGTTGCTGCAGCAACGCCAAGCTCCGGCTTCAAACGAGGGGGTGGCAAATGTTGAAACAGGAGCGGATCCCCGACAAGTGGCAACATCTGCCTCTTAATGATGTAGCGGCGTCAGCAGCCGTGGCATCGGTCCCCTTCCCAGAGAACTGATCTGCACTGTGCAAAGCGTGGTGCATGCCAAATTAGTTCTAAGATCCCAAAGATCAGAAGCATACACAGGTTACTGCTTAGAGGAAGTGGGGGGACAATAACAAATGTTTTTCAATGAAGCTAATGCACGCAGATAACCTACTTAGTGGCGCTTTCATCGATTAATAGATTCTAAGGCCAGAAGGGAATGTCGTGATTATCTAGTCTGATCTCCCACATAGTACAAGGTAGAGAACTCCCCCTAAATATTTCCTAGAGCAGATCTTTTAGAAATACATCCAATCGTGATTTAAAACTTGTCAGTGATGGAGAAGTCACCAAGACCAGTGGTAAATTGTTCCAATGATTAATTATACACGCCGTCAAAAAATATGCCTTATTTCCAGTCTGAATTTGTCTAGTTTCAACTTCCAGACATTGGATCGTCTCTGCTAGACTGAAGAGTCCATTATTAAATATTTGTTCCTCACATAGGTACTTATAGACTGTAATCAAGTCACCCCTTAACCTTCTCTTTGTTAAGCTAAATAGATGGAGCTCCTTGAGTCTATCACTATAAGGCATGTTTTATAATGCTTTAATCATTTTCATGGCTCTTCTCTGAACCCTCTTCAATTTATCAGCTTCCTTCTTGAACTGTGGGCACCAGAACTGGATAAAATATTCCAGTGCTGAATACAGTGTCAGAGCTCACGCTCAGCTGATTATCTTTGACAACCCCCAAATCTTTTTCAGAGTCATTGTTTTCCAGGATAGAGTCCCCCATCCTGTAAGTATGGGTGACATTCTTTGTTCCTAGATGTGTACATTTATATTTAGTTATATTAAAATGCACATTGTTTGCACTCAGTTTACCAAGTGGCCTGTCTTCTTTGTTATTTACCACTCCCCCACGTGATGCTGGCAGACCGGGTGCCAGCTCATGCCAAGGCTCCTAGGCCACAACTGAACATTGACAAATGGATAGTTGGAAACCCGTCAGGCTCATCTGCATGTTAGTATTGTTAAAATAGTTAAGTTTATACGAATGTGTTTAGTCTTTATGAAATGCTTGTAGGATGCCGCATGTATTAATCTCACTGATACATATCTGTACACCATGTTATAGGGTGATATTAAGTGTTGGCATTGTAATTCTCTGTAGCTGTGTAACTCACCAAAGAGGAAAGAAGCCTCAATTAATGCAGGCTTCCTACAGAAGGTGTTAGGTCCTGCACACAAGAAGGCCCATTGAAACCAAATGAGCCACTGTGAAACGTCAAAGAATAAAGACTTTGCTGAATGGTCACCCCACACCTATGAAGAGGAGATATACAGGTGGACTGGTCCCATCAGCTTGAAGGGAATAAAAATCCCAGACAAGAAGGAACTGTATCTTTATACTGCTTGGACTCTGAGGAATAAGTATTACTGAGCATAAGCAAAAGATCCCCAGTTCTTGGCCTGGGTTAGCCCCGAAGAACATATAGAGATTGCTTATTATAGAAGCTTCTACCAACTTTTGGAACCTAAGACTTTAACTCATTTGTGTATGTTCGCTACCTGCTTTAACCTTGTAACTAACCCTCATTTCTTTTTCCTAGTTAATAAATCTTTAGTTAATTTATTATAGGATTGGCTACAAGCATTGTGTTAGATGTAGGATCCAAAGTGCAGTTGACCAAGGTAAATGATTGGTCCTTTGGGATTAGGAGTAACCTGAATATTCTTGTGATTTTTGGTGTAAAGCAACGATCTATCACAAAGGCAGGCTTATCTGGATGGCAAGATAGATCAGAGCACCAAAGGGGACTGTCTGTGACTCCATGTTAAGGCTGTTATAGTGCCAAAGGAGTTCACACTTGATAGGTGGTTGGTGAAATCTAAGTATAGAACTCACAACCAATTTGGAGTGTGTGCCCTGGTTCTTAACAGTCTGCCCTGAGATTGGTATTCATGCTCCTGAGCCACTCCAGACAACTTGACACCCCATTTGTGTGTCATCTGCAAACTTTATTTGTGATGATTTTATATTTTCCTGCGGGTCATTGATAAGGTGTTAAATAGCATGTGGTCAAGAACCCATCCCTGCAAGACCTCACTGGAAACAGACTGCTCAATGACGCTTTCCCTTTTACAGTTACATTTTGAGGGCTATCAGTTAGCCAGTTTTTAATCCATTTAATGTGTGCCATGTTAATTTTATATCGTTCTAGTTTTTTTTAATCAAAATATTGTGTGGTACCAAGTCCAATGCCTTACAGAAGTCTACTTAGATCTACAGTTGCCTTTATCAAACTTGATAAACTTAAAGGAAACTCGAGATTATTTTAAATTTGATTTGTGACTGCAGGTATATGGTGGAATTTATTGTACTTCTTTTCTCAGGACCTCTATAGAAAGGAGAGAAATTTGTCCTCAAGGGATTTTTGCCTTCCATTGTGCTAGGATCTATAATAATCTGGGAGCTGCAGGTGGATGAAAAATAAGACCAATCTTATCATGGTAACATATAGTGCTAGTGAAAGGTAGATGGAAGGTTGAAGTCCTCCTCCAGTTTTCCATAGAACATGTTTAATGTGAGCAACAGCAGTGCAACCTTCTTCACACATTCTTTCTGTCCTTACCTCAGTACACTACTGGAGGAGAGATCACATCTAAAAGGTGGTTCAAGACCAAGACTGATATTTAGGCTCATCCCTTGATTCAGCAGAGCATTTAAGCAAGTGCTTAACTTGAAGTACGCACTGATGTTGATCTGAATTCAGCAAAACAATGGGACTTCAGCACACTTTACAATTTTTGCTGAACAGGGCTCTTGGCCATTATGCCTACGTAAAGTCTGACAATGGTTAGGAAACTGGTGTGCTGAGACCATTGTCTATATACTGACCAGCGCTGTCTCATTATTTCTTGTGCTCCCCCATAGCTCTGTCTTCTCTTGTCGTCTCTTGATTTATATTTACCTTGCCCTCTTTGGGGCAGGGACTTTATTTTTTTGTTCTGTGTTTGTACAGCACCTAGCACAATGGGCTCCTGGTCCATAGCTGTGCTCCTTGGTACTACCACACTGCAANACGCGAAAGACGCCCTGGTCAACCACTGCGCCCAGCCCATCTCCAACCGTCTCGACTTTTGTCCTGCCATTGGAGCAAGATGGAATCTGGGAAGAGAGAGTGAGGCTGACTATGCGCACCTCTCCCTCACTTTAATCCAATTCATGCGCAAGTCTTGACATCCCTCCAATTCCCGTAGATGTCAAGGTCTTCTTCGAAAACAATGGACGAACATCATCATCAGCACAATGGGCTCCTGGTCCATAACTGTGCTCCTTGGTACTACCACAATGCACATAATTAATAATAAATAAAATATTACCATAAATAAATAATAAATAATAATAATAATAATGGGCTTAAGACACAAGACCGATTCAGATTTTGCACATCACATAGTTCAAGGTATATTTAGAGCCAGTGTTGCAAGTCCATCTCTACCTAAGACACGTAGTGTGTTGACATGAACTCCTTATGCTTCCTTAAAAACTAATTACTGCATGAGATACCAAAGTACGATACAGATTAAAAAAAAATCGGCACTATAGACTACNAATAATAAATAAAATATTACCATAAATAAATAATAAATAATAATAATAATAATGGGCTTAAGACACAAGACCGATTCAGATTTTGCACATCACATAATTCAAGGTATATTTAGAGCCAGTGTTGCAAGTCCATCTCTACCTAAGACAAGTAGTGTGTTGACATGAACTCCTTATGCTTCCTTAAAAACTAATTACTGCATGAAATACCAAAGTACGATACAGATTAAAAAAAAAATCGGCACTATAGACTATAGTATCTTTTTGTTATATTTTAAAAGTTGCTAAATAACTCAAAAACATTTTGCAATGCAGTGATTATTGTTTATGTCACACTGCCCTCCGTTGGACAGAATCAGAGCTAATCAAGTGTGGGTCACAAACCCTATATTGCCAGCAGTTAACAGAGAGTCACCTTTTGGCATGTGGTAGAGATGATCCGAGTTCTATCCCGGTAAAGTGGCTTTGTCGTGCAGCACAGGAACAACTTTGAAGTCCTAGTAGCCATGGATTTGTTACAAGGGTCAGATTTACAAAGTTGTTTAGGCATCTAAAAATACACATAGGTGCCTAGTGGATTTTTAAAAAAATGCCTAAGTGGATTAGGCGCCTAAACACCTGTGTCATTCTGGCCCAATAAGTTTTTTCCTCCCAAGTGAACAGAATCAAGATAGATCTGATAATGTACCCACTAAAATAGTTTATTTGAATATGGAGAACAGAGATTGGTTTTTAATGAGGTACTTAATTTTCTGAAAGAAGCCTGTTTTTTCCCCAGTTACTTTGATTACAACCACTTCTCTGATCCTAACCAGTTCCTGCTTCGCAAATTACTTAAAATTATTCTTTGGGTATGTAAAGCAATTGATTTTTTATTTATTTAATTTTGCACAACCTAATTTTGCTTGCTTGCTGAAAGTAACCCTTTGAAAAAGATCAGACGTTTTGTTGTTGCTTTTTGGTCAGCAAAGCGAAATCTTCTCTTTGGGGAAAAAAAAAAGAATGCAATTATTTTGTGCTAATGATCACAACAAAAAAGAATCCCTTTGTAATGGGGAGGTGAGCCACTGATCCCTCAAGACTACAGTGTCTCCAAATATTACTACTGCAACTCTGAATTGATTTCCATGATTGTATCAGTGTAAAAATGATAAAGACTGGGGTAATTTCTTGACTAGTAACAACATTTATTGTTCTGCATGCCATCTGTCTGTGGTTATATAGCATCTATCACTGTGTTATCTAAGAGGCACTTAGTGCTAAGAAAAGGGAATCAAATTTCATGCTTCAGGGCCTGGGATGATTGCTGCAGGGGTCAGGAAGCCTTGTCTCCACTAAAAAAACCAGTATCCATATTTCAGCAATAGAACAGCTGCAGTGATGGTACAAAAAGCTGGTATACTCAGACCCAGGGCAGTAGTTTGAGACCTGGTGTTAAAATCACCTGACACCACCTACACTGGTGCAGTTTAGCACCAGTTCAGTTGCAGTGTTGCTGCTCATTGCTGAAGACAAAGTATTCATTTTGCTAGTTTAGATGCAGCTCGTGTGTATAACTTTATGGCTCAGTTGGGGAGGTGCATTATGGGGGATTCTCACCTCTCTCTGAAACATCAGGGACTGGTCACCACTGGAGGTGGGACTGACAAATAAATTGATCTGATATGACAGCCTTTAACTAGATACACACACACAGTGTATCTTCTGATCTCCAGCAGGTGTACATTGGAGTAACTACGCTGAAGTCAATGCTGAGGATCTAGCCCATAATCTATTAATTTTCCAAAGGACAAGAAAAAAACAATAAAGCAGATATGGACACAAATGTATGGTTCAATACTGCTCCCATTGACTTCAGTTCAAGCAGGATTATATCCAAAATGAAGATTTGTTTAAAGTCAATATATTTCCTAAAATTAAGTAAAAAACAAACAAACACTTCAGTAGAAAATCTGCATTAAAAATACAGTCCAGTAGCTCTGTGGTTTCTGATGCCATAAAGTTGTGGTCGAAAACTGGGGCAGAAAATGTGGACTTTTATCATTTATATCTGGGAAGCAAAGACTTCCATGTGAATTGTGTAAAAGGATTTCCCCCAAAACTCTGTGTCAGTGAGGGGGGATGGGGGACCCTCAACTCTCTCTCAACCCAAGAAAGGGCATTATGTTAAACAGATGTACCTTATTGCCTGGCAGGTCTAAATTTTAAGTCTGCAAAACCTCAAGATTTTCTCTTATTTATGTCCAGATATTCCTCCTCTCGCCCCTGTTCTTTTAAATGCAATCGCTGTACGAAAATCACGGGTTATGAAGCTTGCAAAGTCAATGGCTTAAAAAATCTGAAGCAGCAGGTTTGTGCCCGCGTTTGAACATTTAGATCATTCTCCTGAAAGCTAAAAATATGTAGCCATGCTGGGGCATGTGACAAAAAGGACAGCATTTCAAGATTATTTTGAAAAAGTAGTTCCCTATAGTTGGAAATGCAAGAGACAAGAGGTCTAATTTATGCAAACCAAGTTGCTAATCTCTTCAAGACTACTCCTGTTCCCAGGTCCTATCCAGCACTCATTGCTCACACTATGTGGCTTTAAAACTTATGTAAACAATAAATGGCCCTAATTTTTCTCTTTCTTCCTCCTGCTGGGGGGAAAGCAGAATAGACAACACCACATTCTATTTTGGAGTTAGAGACTATGAGCATCAGCTCCAATTCCCTCCTCTGCAATAGGAGTTGGAGCATGCATTGCACTTCCTGATTAGTATTATCCCTGATTAGGTTGCAGATAGTCCTCTGATTAAAGTGCTCTTGGCTATTTTGGAGTGACACATAAATATACATGAATGCAGCAGAGAAGAAAAAAAGTAAACAGACAACAAAGCAGAAACTAGTAGTTATTGCTCCGAGGTATGATGGGCAGGTTCAAGTCCCAGCCCTGACCCAGACAGATTTTCAGGAGGGGACTCTAGAAGAGGCTTGTCTCATTTATAATGGTTAATGATCTGAATGAGTAAGGGCCTAATCCAACTCCTACTGGATTGAGCCCCAAATGGGAGGTGTAGGCATCCGGCCAGCACCTAGGATTTCCTGTAGCACAATATGGTCCAGAGAATGGACAGAATGATGAAGCTCTTGTGTCTTGACAGCTTATTAGTGGTATTTGGATCTGAATTTACCCTTAATCTGGATCCTGAGTGAACCCATAAAAGAGACTAGACTCAGCAATACATTTCAGAGATCCACACTCATATTCAAAAACAACAAGGAGTCTGGTGGCACCTTAAAGACTAACCGATTTATTTGGGCATAAGCTTTCGTGGGTAAAAAAACACCTCTTCAGATGCATGAAGTGAAAGTTACAGATGCAGGCATTATATACTGACACACGAAGAGAAGGGAGTTACCTCACAAGTGGAGAACCGGTGTTGACGGAGCCAATTCGATCAGGGTGGATGTGGTCCATTCCCAATAATAGATGAGGAGGTGTCAATACCAGGAGAGGCAAAGCTGCTTTTGTAATGAGCCAGCCACTCCCAGGCCCTATTCAAGCCCAAATTCATGGTGTTAAATTTGCAAATGAATTTTAGTTCTGCTGTTTCTCTTTGAAGTCTGTTTTTGAAGTTTTTTTGTTCAAGTATAGCTACTTTTAAATCTGTTCTAGAATGTCCAGGAAGATTGAAGTGTTCTCCTACTGGCATTTGTATGTTACCATTCCTCATGTCCGATTTGTGTCCATTTATTCTTTTACGTAGGGACTGTCCGGTTTGGCCAATATACATGGCAGAGGGGCATTGCTGGCACATGATGGCATATATAACATTAGTAGACATGTTCAAATATTCCTTAATTCCATGGCAGGCTGCTGGGATTCATGATTCCAGTTTGGTCTTGGGATTTTGAGTCAAAATCACAATTTATTATACCTTTCTCTACAAATTCAGATGGATGCCAATAAAGACAAATGACCATGCTTATTTTGCCTTGGGTCTGTATTTCTTAAGTGTGGGGGGTTGAAGACATCTTTAGTGTAGCCTTAAGGATTTTCCTATTTTCCTCCATGTTTCGTCTTTCCTCACATCCCCATCCCACCCTGCTCAATGGGCTAGTTCATATATCATCTTAACTGGTTCAGCCATGCTCACTAAGGGCCTGACCCAAAGAAGTCAATGGAAAGACTCCACTTGACTTCAATACACTTTGGATTATGCCCTAAATAACCATTTTGACACACTGAAAAAGAAATGCTTCCAACCAGGCTATTTTGCTATTCCTTCTTCCCTGATAGCTGGACAGAACTTACTTGCTGGCCGAAGTTAGACAGCAATAAGAACTAGAGATGGTCAGATTTATCCTCACCCATCACTTATAGGGAGAAGGAGACCTTGCTTTACGACTCTGAAGGCTGCACTTGGGCCTTCGGTCACCATTTAGACCTCTCCACCCAGCTCAATAGGGCCTTAAGGGAAGGACATTAAACCTTATGCTTCAGAGCCTAAGCCATTCTCTGACATCAATGGCTAGGATGAGACTTTCCAGGAGGTGGTGGATAGCATTTGCCTCCTGTGGGAGATGCTTGCATTTTCCTCTTACGTTTCTGTTGTGCGCCACTGTTGGAGACAGATACTGGCCTAGATAGGCCACTGACCTGATCCAGTCTGGAAATCGTAACGCCTACAAGATATTATTATTGTTTGATCAGGACAATGGAAACCAAAAGCAAAACCATCCGACTTGCTTGCCAGGGAAAAAAAGGCACCTCCTGAGACAACTGAAAATAAATAAATTGCAGTCAAATTAAATCAATACTATGCACACGCCTATCCTTTTGCTACATCTCTGATTACTTTTCAAGTGGCTTCAGCACGAACAGATGTTTCCGGTGCATTCCTAACCACTGCTGCCGACACACTTTTAGAGAGACAGCAGCTTAATCTCCTGCTGCTGCTGTTCACTTGATGTGAAGAGAGAGAGAGAAAAAAAGGTGCATAACTAGTTTTCTAGCGTTTCTTGTAGGCAGCTTATTAATGGAGCATGTGAGCAGAACCCTCCCTCTTTCTCCTGACACCAGGAGAGCTGTTTCCAGTTGTTTTCTACTGGGGATTTCCATCCTGAGTCCCTCCTTCTCTCAGTGACCCTTATCCTCAGTGGGTTTTTATTTTTATCTTGGCTTTCCTTGTTAGGCTCTGCTGAAGATGGGTGAATCTGTTCAGCTATAACAGACAAGAGACCAAACCCTCATCTCCTCTGGCACTGCATGCTTTCATCTGAGACTGGATAGGCCAAAAGAAACAAGTTTTCCCCATGTTTCTGTAACACCTTTGCAAAGCATGTGTTGAGTCCTGAGAAGTTAACAGCCGACTATTGGTTCTCGGAAATGGGGCTTCTCCTTTAGCTTCAGTGGTAGAGGTTCGTGCTTAGGTGCTGAAGACAGCAGGTTCAAAGACTGTTAATAACCTCTGCTGGGGGTTCACTATTGCCTTCAGTAGAGTTGTTCAAAATTTCAAATTGGGACATTTCAAAGTTGTGGGGGAGGGGGGAGAATTTGAGAAAATCGTCAAGTACAGTTTTGTGAAATTTGTCCCACCCCAATTTTTCAAACAACTCCAGAGCTGGTTATTTTTTATTTTCAAAATGCCAACAAAAGTTTTCTAATTTTGAATTAGGAAAACAAAACAAAACGAAACAAAATTCCCATTAGTTTCCCTTAACAACTCTAGTTTCCAAACCTAGCTAGAGTTGGAGACATCTGAAAACTCTCAAGGCAGCGGTTTCCTTAAAAGCTCTCTGCTGGAGCTTCCTGAAGCAAACTCCAAAATAAACTCAGAGTGACAACTCCACTGAAGTGACCAAGGTTTGCCTATTTTGTAATCAAAACCACTGAAGATCATTACGAGGATCTGCCTGTCTAAGGTCTTTGTATGGCTTCCATCACCATCTTAGCATCTCATGATCTTTAATGTATTTATTCTCACAGCACCTTTGTGAGGTAGGGCAGAGCTGTTACCCCCATGTTGCAGATGGGAACCTCAGGCACAGAGATATTAAGGGTACATCTACACAGCAAAAACCCCACCCACGGTAGCAAGTCTCAGAGCCAGGGTCAACTGAATGCGTCTGGTGGGGTTTGTGCTACAGGGCTAAAAATAGCAGTGTAGACGTCCCCGCTCGGGTTCCGAGACCCACCCCCCTCGCTGGGCTTCAGAGCAAAGATGTGAACGCAGCTCTCCCATATGCTATGCTATTGCCCTAACCACTAGACCATCCTTCCACTATTCCAGCTCACTCCTAACAGCCTGCTGAATCTTTGTCCTGAGTCTGCCGACAGGCTTGCCCATTAGCATCCATGGTAACAGCCTTGTTTTGTGATATAGTTACGTGTCCGCTGGCACTGGACTGAGACCAAATCATTTCACATACGTCACTGAATAACGATCAGCTTGTTGTCACTCCTGACCTGGATTCACTCTGGCCATCTATAAGCTTTGAGAGTGTAGCCAACAAGCAACAAGAGACAACTGTGAAATACGAGAAATCAGAGACCAACATTTTGAAACAGAAGTGCCTAAAATTACATTCCTAAATTGACAGGGCCGGCATTAAAATAATGAGAGCTGCAGGTGCAGCTCATTTTGATATAAAATGTGCACGATCAGATTAGCCCTCTGGGTAAGACCATTTGGCCTGTGATGTAGCTGGCATAGGGGAAAACTGTATGTGCTCGCATGGGTGGAGGAGGAGAACCAAAAAGCCAGAAGCCCATTTAAGTACAGCTGTTTCTACATCAAATGCACTGCGTCACGCTACACGTGATTTCCTCTCCCAATACGTGGAGATTAATGAATACCTGGAGCAGTTTCCGGTTTCCCACTTGTTGTGCCATATATCACATTGTTTAGCCAGAGAACCTCCCCAGATCCCAGTCTGTGCTGAGGTATGTATTTGTTACCCTTCCTGAAAGCATTTGCATCTTAGGAAACATATATCCCACCCAGCAGGGGAGGAATCAAGTCTTCTGGCAAGATGCTAAGATTCCACTCCATCAATACAAACACCCTGCCTAGACGTTAGGCCACTTACTGCATCACATACCGTCTTCGGAGATGCTTTTGGGGTGCTCTGTGCTTTCCTATCACGAGTAACTGGACAAGTGCACATGTACATGACTCGTGGGTGCAATCAGGTAGTTGGATAACTACATTTGGTCATTTGAGTACTTGCAGTTAAATAGTATGTGGAATTTTGTGACTGCAGTTGAGTCATTTAATAAACATCAGCTCTCAATATTTAAAAACATGGGTAGGTTAAAGAAAAAGCCCAACAAGAAACAGTGATATAGGTAACTTAGTAAAAAATCCCCTGGGGACAGGCATTTAGCTTATGTAAATGATCTATGCAGATTTATACCATCTGAGCAATTGGGCCCCTATGAAAGTTAGAACTAGCTAGGTTTTAACTCGGTCTGTGTGCTCCAGCATTGTCTCAACTCCATTTTCTTTTCTTTGTGTGTTTATGTGAATATTTGCCTCTCTGAACTGAACATGTTTTCCTTTAAGAAAAGCCCTATTCTTTGCTACTTGTGCATTCCTTTGACTATTCAGCAGAGAGGCCAAATGGATGGAAGACAGGAGAATAAAAAAAGACGCTGTTTTTCAAGTTACTGTATTGCGGTGCATTCTGCCACAATATCTTCCATTAGTACGGTGAAATTCAATCGTGTACAGATAGCCTATGTGACATTTAAGCCCTTTAAACTCGGCTTTTTATAAGACCTACACATCTCTTCAGAGGTACTTAAGTAGCGTGTAGGCTATATACTAATCCTCTGCACAGGACTGAATTTCATCCCTCATGAACACAGGCCCAGATTTTGATCTCAGTTATAGCAGTGAAAATCTGGAGTAACCCCATTGATGTTAATGAAGTTACTCCAGATTTACATTGGCGCAATATCAGAATCTGGTCCCCATCCTTTACTAATCAGGCAGCTGCAGCTGGGATGTTCTAATTCTGGTGTTATCAATATGCCCCTGTTTAACATAGCTGTCTTAAAGTTATGTCTATAAAGGGCTCTGATGCAATGAGCAATTTGGTGCATGCATCAGAGGAGAAAATGTATTGTTTTAATGACTCTCTCCTGATGACAATTGCTTATTTAAATAGGTTCTAGCATCTGAGAAATATTTTTCATTCTCAAGATGTTATTTTCTTTCTTCCGGGAAAGAAAAGTTCTGTGTATATAAAATGTTGACATTTCTTTGACAAGCTATAGAACATCGGCAGTATTTTCAGAAAGCAAAGCATACATTTCTATTGTGCTCAAGGGTGGCTTCACATCTCCATACAAAAAAATGTAGCCATCAATAGACGGATGAGCCAGCAGAAATATATACAAGAACTACCTGAAATGAACTTCACTGGTCGAATTTGGCACTTATATCAAAACAGATCTGGAACAAAAGCTTTTCGATTCAGCATGACATTTACCATTTCTTCGGCAAAATTTTGTAGTACACCGATGCCCTAAGTAATGAGGACATAAGATATATGCAGTGATAGCCTGACATATCACTAAAGCTAAGCCAGACCAGTATTATGAACTCCAAAGCAATCAAAAATCATGAGTCGAGCTCTCCAAAATGGTAAGATTTTTAAAAGTGTCAAGATTTTCAAGCCATATAGATCATGGGTTCTTTTTATTTGCATTCTTGTTGTGGAGCCATTAGGGTTCAAATGTTTAAACTTCCCTCAGCAGGCATGAGGGTTAGAAACTTTTTAAAAATGAAATATAAGATTTTCATATAATCACATGACTCCAGGAGCTGAGACTTTACGAAAAATACCAAACATTGCAAGAATTGACAACACTGCACCAACACCATGCAAACGTTATGAAAATATATGTAAAATACATCTGGTTGAAAATTTTTGCCCAAATCAGTTTTATGTTGGAAAACATGTTTTCGTTGAAATAAACACTTTTCACAGGAACATGTCGATTTTGACTTTCTTCTTTCATTAACATGAAAATGTTTTGTTCTGATACTGGTGAAATGTTTCACTTTGCTTTATTGTTTCAATTAATGTCATTTAGCCTTTTTGTACTATATTGAGGTATTAATTTTAGTATATTTATATCTATTTTACATTATCACATTTTGACATTATCAAAACAAAATGATTCATGCCCGATCAAAACATTTTAGAATTTTGGGGATTTCACAGAAAATTTCAAAATGTCAGCTTTTTGTTCCAATTCCTAACATAAGCTCTTTGGGGCAGGCAATCTTTCCTAATAGGTCTGATCCTGTACCCATTCAAAACTCCCACTGACTTCAGTAGTACAAGACCAACCCAATTATGGATATATAGAAAACCTTAGAGCAAGCAATCCCTGATTTTGACAATAGCCTCTGTGTGCTGCTATGATGAATTATAGCTAACATCATAAGAAACAAGAGTTCTCGTTAGGATGACTCTCTCTGAAGTTTATCAACATTTCTCTCTGGCTTTAGCCGTCATCGTCTTTCCAATTTGTTCGTGATCTTTTCTGTTATTATTCTAATCATTCTTTTCCACTTGTACCCATTGCCCTGTCAGTATTTCATAAGCTTTCAGGGCCAAAAAGGATTATCACCACAATCTTCTGTATAGCCAGGAGATTACAAACACACATTGCCCAACGAGATGAGTTTTTGAAAAATAGCTTTATTTATTGCAACACACAAATACATTATAACCCAATGTGTTATGACAAAGGGGAATATTTTCAGAAGTGCCCAAGGGTCAGACCCTTTCTAAGGTATTTGGGTGCCTAACTCCTACTGATTTCAATGGGAGTTCGGCACCTAAATATTCGAGCTCAGTGAATTAAGAACCTAAGTTTCATTGGGACTTAGGCTCCTAAGACACTACAGCACTTGTGAATGTTTCACCTCAAAATGACCAAATTTGGATGCCTAACGTTAAACACATAAATAAAACTGACTCACTTCTTTTCCCAGAGAGGTTGAGCGTGCACACAGCTTCTGTCCAAGTGAATGGGACTGAACTCCAGCTGCATGGTTTTGCCATGAAATAGGAACAATGTATTAAAGGCTGTGATGGGTTTCACTCACCGCTGGCACTCCCTCTTGTGGCTGGGTCTGGGGGATCAGCTCTCATCTGGTCTAGCGTCCCCTTCTGCTGCTTGCTCCACCCACGGCCCCTCTCACTCTCCAGGACTTGGGGTGCTCTCCCTTCATGACTCAGACCTCTGGCCAGGTCACTATATAGGTTTCCTCTTCAGCACTAGCAATGTCTCACCAGACCAGCTTCCAGGCAGTCTTTCCATTCAAGACTGTGCCACTGTCCCAGTGGCGGGTAGGGGAACCCAGGCCCATTCACTACTCCAGGGACCCTACAATCAGCAGCTAAGTTCTGCACCCTCTCAACCCCTGCTGGCCTGTCCCTGGGGTTCTTCCTGCTCCGCCCTCTACAGGCTTTCTTCTCCACCATCCCTCTTGGTAAAACCTTCTCTCACAGTCAGGATCCCAGGGCTTCTGCTCCTCTTCTTCTCACCTCACTAATCCCAGACAGTGACTGAAGACTTCCACACTGCAACCCTTTCCGCTCTCGCTTCCTGGCTTCATACAAGCTGGCTCCTACTCCTGCCCCGATAGGTTCCATCTCCAATTAATGATTGTCAGTCAAGCCTAAATCTCCCAACAGGTGCAGCCTACCAGGTTAATTAGCCCCTTCAGGGGGTGATGTGGAGTGAACACCCTATCACAAAGGCATACGGTGGTTTCACCACTTCATGTATAAGGATATCAGGTGTCAGACCAACTAGCCTCCAATGTCTACCCAAGTGACTCAACCATCAGCTCCATATGTTGGAGTTCATGCCAGCCCACCAGCTTTATGCATTTGATCCAACAAAAGCTGGATGGAGAAGACCTCGTGGACGGGGTCACACACACTGGAGGGATGTCATGGCTTCCAACCTTTCCCATCTCAGTTTTATCACAGAGCAGGCCATAACACTGGCAGGAGACTGGGCTCTGGGGAAGCAGGTGATCTGAAGTGTGCACTCTGCACTTCACAATCAAGAGAATTAATGCAATGAAAGAATCCCAGTCCAGTGACTGAAGTGCAAGGCCATCCTAAATGCTGCAAGACCTTTCCATCAAGTAATGACTTTTATTAAGTGACACACACTATATTTGTTGTATGTATAACATACAGAATTACAGGGCTGTCCAGATGCATCTGATGAAGTGGGTTTTAGCCCACAAAAGCTTATGCCCAAATAAATTTGTTAGTCTCTAAGGTGTCACAAGGACTCCTTGTTATTTTTGCTCATCTGAGAACAACCAAGCTCAAGATTCTACTTCCTTTTGATTACACATTTCAAAGAATCCCTCCATAATCTAATCTATCTATCTATCTAGAGAGAGAGAGCATGTGAGAGTCCTTTATTCCATGGCAATTCTAATCATAAAAGCTGTTAGACTTTTTTTTTTTTTAAAGAATAGTTTCTCTTTCTTTCTTTCTTTAGGCTGTGTAATGAAAAGCGCCTTATTCTAATAGTAATAATGAAACCCAACCTCCAGATGATGATAATGATTCAGCCCAATTTATCATCATAAAATGTCAATGTCACACATGGAATAATCACGTACGAATGCTTCAAGAAGAGGAAAAATAAAATGAAACGCACCCACTTTTGAAAAGGCGATGGGGGCTGGTTATGAAAATGATGGAAGTCACAGGTTTAAGTGATTAAGTCGAATATAGAGCTCACTCATTTGCAATTTGATTTTAACTACGGGCAAGATGAGGGAAAACAAGAACAGGGCCGTCTGCAGCATAACGTTAATAAAGCGTAATTAGGAAAAGATTAGCATAGAAGAAAGAAAAGCATCTTAATTCACCTTCCCATAGCCTGCCAGTGCATCTCTTGATGTTGATTATTATTTTCAGTGGGCTGGTGTTTACAAAGGTTTGATTAGATTGTAGGAATGCAAATTAAGGGAGGTTGTTGAGAATGTATTTCCTCTCTTCGCACAAGAAGGTAGAAATCACAGCGGCAGGCGCCGTTGAAATGCTATGGATTAGACAGAGAATGTAGATGAATCTGGATATTGAATATTCTCACCCAATTTATTTCTTGCAATGCCTGAATCCCAACTCAGAGAGTTTTTTAGGATCACAAGCCTGGATAATAATAATGCTTAGCATTTATAGTGTGGTTTTCATCTCTAGAAATCNTTTTTAGGATCACAAGCCTGGATAATAATAATGCTTAGCATTTATAGTGTGGTTTTCATCTGTAGAAATCAAAAAGTGCTTTACAAAGGAAGAAAACTACCATGATTCATTGTCTCCAGATCCAGAAAGTCACACAGGGGGGGTCAGTGATACAACCCAGGTTCCCCAACTCCTAGCCCCATGCCCTATCCCCCAGACCTACTATTAATTGCTGATCACCCTACAACAGTCCTGGCATGACCACTAGCTCAGATTCCTCAATGGCTTTCTCGCTCGTCCGATGAATGCTCTAGATTTTTAGTTGTGTACAGTGTGATATTAGTACTGGACACTCTGTAGATAAACCAGAATACTTTCAGAATCCCCAGCACCCCATGCTGGCCACAATGCGGGCTAGTTTGAGATGCAGTGTGGCCTAGGAGATAGAGGACTAGAGTGGTACTCAGAAGACTTGTGATCAATTCCTGGCTCTGAGATTGTCCTGCTGGGCAACAAACTTCCCCCTCTTGGGGGCCTCAATTTGCCCATCTGTAAAATAACCTCCTTTGTAAAGTGCTGTATAGGAGCTAGGTATTGTTATTTTGTGGGCCTCCCTCTCAGCTGGGGATTCTGAGAGCTACTGTAACACAAATAATAATAAAAAAGAAAATGATTTCTTAAAATGGCCTTCAAAAGAGTGTGGCTAATAAACCATGGTGTGATGCTGCTGCCAGTTGTCGGCTTCTCTGCTAAGGAGGGCGACAATGGCATCTTTAAATGAATGCTACATCCTTAATGAACATGGGGCTACGCCGCAATATAACAGGGAGGCAATTAGAGCCAGTAGTTGTGCTGGGTGTTGTGTTTTTAATTCTTGACTACTGGGCTCATTCATTGTGCCTCTTGGTAGCAACCACCAAACTGCCATTAGATGGTAATACCTTTGGGTCATTACCAACCAAGGCCAGATGTGAATGCACAAATTAGAGGTGACAAGCACTGTCTAAGGCACAATCCACTCTTCTGAATTCTAGATGCAACGGTGCATTTGTCTCCTTCAGATTGAAACATCTTCACGTGCCTTTATTACTTTGTCTTCTAAAAAGAATCCTGTCCGTTGTGAACCAGAATCTTGCATATCTATGCTATTAATGAGAAACCACCTGCCAGTGGAGATTCGGTGTTGTCATTATTTTTAAGAAACACAGCTCTGCAGAAAAGTGCTCTTTAACCAGAGCCTCAGCAAATTTGCTCTGGGGTTTCATCTGAGAGGGAAAAATCCCTTGTTCTTATTTCAGCCCGATCAATTTTCCTTCAGAATAAACAGTACAATGCAATAGAACCTGGCCATATTTATTAGGTAAGCCACACCCACTCAGTGTGGCACTCTGTCCTCTTCTAGTAGTGGCTAAGCTACATCTAGAGAATGATGAGACTTCTACAACCATGGCTAACAGAGCTGGCATTTTTAGCTCAGGCATTAGAGACTCGTGCTTTAGGATCCCAAGGTCCTGGGTTCAATCCCTGGTACTGAAGCCTTACCCAGTGGCACAAGGCATTACAAGTACAGGAGCTATACCTACAATTGCAGTCACCCTTTATCATGCTCACACTTTCTGCTCAAGATCATCACTTACGGGTAGGAAGGTTTGCATAAGCCCCCCTCAATTCATCAATCTAGACACACAAAGCGTTTCAGGGGCATATACTAGCACATGTCCATGCACTTCCTTGTACAACCACATCCGGTAGTTATCTTTATACCATCTACAACGCCGAGTTCTGAATCCTTCCGGTGGTTCCAGCTGACACATGTGCCCCTTAGAGGCACTCAGACATTATAGTGACAGGTGCCAGGAAAGGAAGGAGATGTAGTAGAGGGAGCCATGTGGAAGCAGACGCAGAAGCAGTCATGGGACAAGGACATGAAGGGGCAGCCAGACCAGCGACTGCAGCTGAGCAAAGCAGGCATATCGGAAACAAGACGATATATTTGTTATGCAAGATCAAAGTATTACAGTAAAAATGAGGCGGGATGGCATATGTTTCCCCTATTTCCTCAAGGGGAATGTATTTCCCCCCCCACTTACATCTGTTTAAACTACAGTACATGTTTTGCCCTTGGTAATACACTATTATTTTTTTAAAGGCCATTCCTAGAACAGAAAGAAAGGTTGTGTGTGCTCGGTGCTCACAGGAGAACCAGGGAAAAAGTAAACTTTCAAGCCAAACTGCAAAATAAGTGGGAAATGAAGGCAGCTTTTATTCTATGGTACGGTGCCAGACTACAAGGGATATGGGTCATTTTGACTTCAACACAATAGCACAGCCTAAAAACCACCTCACAGACAAGGTGCCGTATAAGATTTTGTGGAGGGCAGTTCAGGTACCTTTATACCTTCAGATTCCTCTTCCATTCTGACACCCAGTTCTTTATGTGGGGATAGATTCAGCAAAACCTTCAAAGGCACAAAAGGAAGACCAAAAAAAAAAAAAAAGAGACTTTCTTCAGAGACTATCCCACATCCTTTGTTATAATATAAAGACACAATCTGTATAAATCATTTACTCTCAATCCAACTGCGCCTACACGTTGAACACTGGCACCCCGATAGTTTAGACAGAAAGGAGCCACTTTGACATTTTATTCACATAACGGTTTTTGAATCATCTGAGGCCCTTTCAAGTCTCGCTGCTGGATATAATCAGGACCAGCCAAGCAAAAAGAAACTAGCTCCTCTTATTTGTTCTCAGGAACACAGGGGTATACAGCAGAGTAGCGACAATAAGGACAAAATAATTGCTTACTCTTAAACATCATCAAATTATCCATCACCTTGATTTTATATATAATTTCAAGAAATCTTTAAAAGACGGTACATTTATTAAAGTCTTTTTGGGTCCATAATCTGGTTCTTAACAATGAAAAAATGTCCCAAACCTCAGCCTAAATAAAAGACTCAAACCATTAAAGTTGGCACGTGTGTTTTTACAGTGCAGCACATTGGGGCACCTTCAGGCGCTACCATAAAGCAATAAGTAATAACATTTTCCCTGTTCTTTGGATGGTAAATTCACCATCAAAGACCTTCCCAAAGCAGCAGCATCTATGCCAGAACATTCTTGCTTTAAGTGACATAAGGTGTACAATCATATGCAATGCCTTGATATTTCGAAACCTGCCTTCCAACATTCTATTCGCCCAGGATCAGCCTTTTTTTTTTTTTTTAACATGAGTGTAAAGTATCATGAACGTTTTCATGATCATCGTGGTTAAAGACAAGTAAGTAAAGACAAGTAACTGGACTGGGACAGTTTTCTGGGGCTTTTTAAAACCTATCACTGGGATTTTATAGCACATTGCTCCACAATGGTAGACTTCTGCAGTGCCCATGATCAGAGACACAAACTATTGAAAATGAAAAGCTGACTAGAACATGATGTTTCTCTTCACACGAATTCATTATTCTCATCATTATTTACAATTTTCCAGCTCCAAGTGGGTTGCAGCTGATGCATAAAACTCTGTCTTGCTTTGGTGAAAGTAACTGTATCTAGGAAGATGAAAAACAAATCAGTTGAACCATAGAGAAATGTCATCTCCATTCACCCCAGCTGATTTGAGCTCTTACATTCTCAAAATGTCGTGTGGGGGGGGTCTTTGCTGTAAACTACCATTAGCCGATGTTAAATGGAAAGATGTGGCTACAAAATGCTTTGTAAAATGGGTGCATGCAGGTGACTGAGCAAAGTATTCTTCAGCTGCAGCATTATCGGGTCACCTGGGGATTTCACAAGCTAAGTAGGGTTGAGCTCACACATTATTCGGGTGGGAGAAGTGGGGGGCACAGTAAGCGGTGCTGGTGATTTATGAAGCAGCACTCATCCATCTGCGTTAACACTGCCCCAATTCCCCAGCAAGGTATTAGATGCCATGGAGTCTGCTCCTGTAGAAGTCCTGTGGATGTTCTGATGAGATGTAAAGCTGAGGTCTTGTGTGGTCTCAGGGGCACTTTTGACCGGAAACTACCCTGCCGGTTCAATGGGAGACTAATCTTCAATGCTTATCCTAAACTGGTGAGTGATGTTGCTGTGCACTGTTGAATAACTGCCACGTTTTATCCCAAGGGGGTAGAACATTTCAGTAGTAAATGCATTTTACGTAGTGTGGGCCTGATCCCAATGGCCTTGTCTAATCATTTATACCCAGGAAACGTGAGCGCAAAGTGCATATCAACTGTTACTATTTTGTATTGTTTAAAATGCAAGTTCATTGGGACGGGATGGTTTGTACAGCACCTAGCACAAAGGGGCCCGGACCCGGTTAAAGCCCCGAGATGCGACCGCAACATAAATGTTAAATAATAAAATAAAATAAAACAACAATGGAGAATCATATTATACTCGAGTTTGGGATTCACTTTGCACTGTTGTACTTGGCTACACCGGCAGGGCATCGGAGAATCGTTGCATCTACAGGAAAGACTCAGTTCTTTAAGATCCTTTGGCTGGAAAAGCTTTTTATAAAAATAAGATACCTTTCTTGATTTTTATACTAAATAAACTACATAACAAAAATGTTAAAATGGGACATTTTGACAAGTTCTAATTTTTTATTTCAATTTTTTTTCGAAACAGGAAATGTATCAAAACTGGCCCTTTCCCACGAACAGTTTTAGTTTAGATGAATCAGCATTTTCTGGTGAAAAAACATGTATTCCAAAAATTCCTAACCAGCTCTACAAATTAATACACCATTAACCCAGTTATGGGCCCAATCTAACCTCCACTGACTTCAGTGGACTTTGGGTTGAGCCCTATGCACTGACTGAAAACATCCATCTTTTATACAAGATCACAAGTAGTGGCATATCCTCCAGACACACTTTCTCCTGCTGAAGCATAGCCCAGATTTTCCCAGAATGCATTGCAACAAACAGATTTAGGCAGCCTGATAGGTTTGGTTATACAAACAATAGCTAATAGATTATTGTGTTTGAAAAAAAGCAGCTGTGTGGACAGAACCTAGCAGAGCTGTAATGGATGAAGATGAGAGTGTGTCACAAATTATTACATAACAAAAACACACAGGTGCACTTGAGGTGAAGGCAGGAACTTTTCTCTGCCCCTTTCCCCCTCCTCCCTTTCAATACCTGAACATTTCATCAAGAGCTTAACTCTCAGACCCCAAACACTGCTGACAAATACCATGCTGCAGCACTCAAAAAAGTCAACAATGTAGGGAAATCGACCAGCTGCTCCCTGACACAGTTCAAAGAAGCTGGTCTCTCAGGCGACATGTTCGCGTTTAAATAAACCAACCAACCGGAAGTATTAAAATAGGAGAGTGGTTGAAGCTCTACCAACAACAACATTATGAGTCCAAAATGTTATCCAGAAAAAGTCTGATTTTCACCTATAGCCCCAGAGTTAATTGTAGAAAAGTGTAGTACAGTGGGAATAGCTAGATTACCCACACTATTAAGAGATTCAGCCATGCTTGACCCATCTCTACCTCCTGTTTGTCAGTAGGAGTTTTACTCCCATT
This sequence comes from Platysternon megacephalum, assembly GCA_003942145.1. Lineage (NCBI taxonomy): Eukaryota > Metazoa > Chordata > Testudines > Platysternidae > Platysternon > Platysternon megacephalum. The sequence continues at coordinate 1,523,439 of QXTE01000281.1, read as the reverse complement.
CAAGTTTGTTGTGAGACACTTGAATTAAAAAGCAAATGCCCAACCTGCCGTCTTGGGAGTAAAGTTTTATTTATGTTGCACACAGTGGTCCCTCTACAAAAGTAATAAAACAAAGCATCTCAGTGTCATCCACGAGATATGACAAATGAGCTCCATTTTCCAATAGTTGTGTTCCCAATTTCTGTACTTAATGAGAAATATGCTTCAATACACTTATCTCATTTGCTTCTTCTCCTACCTCTGGCATAGATATATATATATACACATACATACACACACAGAGAGAGATTTATTTAAAGAACCCATTTGTTAACCCCGTCTCTCCTTGATGCACCTTTGCAATACAGCATTCAGACGCTAGATGTCTGTGTGTGCTGGAGAGAGTTTCAGACAGGATGTGATCCCTGGTAAAGGAGGGGAGACAAAGCTGGAACTCAAGGTGTGTGGAAACTTCTTTGTCTGTATAGCTGTAGTTTTGTTTTGTTTTTGTAATAAATGCCTCCTGTGATTTCATAGATCATGATGCCCAGAGAGTTCAGGGCAGGAGAATAAGAAATTGGAAACGACCCAGTTATGCCCTTCTTACTCCTAGAAAGAGGTTAATATGTGTTTTGATGTGGGAGAATACAGAGTGAGTCTTATAAACACCTCAAACAACGGACAATGTGGCATTACCTCTGTGCTTCAATTTCCCCATCAGTACACTGGAAAAGAGAGATCAGAGAGAGAGAAAAGAGAGATCATATTTACTTCACTTCCCCATCAGATTAATTACTTAGGTTGGAATTCGCGATGAACTGGATTCAAACACACAGTGTTGTTTTTACTGAAGCACTTTCCCGACTGTAACTGCCCTTCAAAGTGAAAATCCGCTTGCTCTGTGGTCTCGGGGGGAAGCCAGTGTCCCTACAAAGTCCATGTCCAACACCCCTGTAAGATCACTACACAGTGATCTTGGGGGCTCCCTACGCAGACTGACAGTCAGATTTGGGTGTGGGGAGATGACTGGCTGGTAGGTCCGTGGGTCTGCCATTATGTGAACTCACTGGGCCATTGCACAGCATCTGCAGGAGGCTATTGAAGCTGTAAGGTTGCAGTATCAACCATGGAAAGAAGGGAGAACTTTTTCCTTCTCCCCAGCTATGAAACTGGCCCTCATCTTGGCAAGGCTCCTATCTGAGCTTGGGGTAGAGAGGGATATGGGCTTAAGCGAGGAAAAAATTTGTCCCGCTGCAGAGAGCTAGCACAAGGCATATGCATATCTTCAGCCCCATGAATAGGCCCACGCTAGGACAGATATCCACTGATTGCCATTTTGACTGACACCAGGGACTGAACTGAGGACTGCCAGAGTTTAAAGCAGGAACCTCTACAGCAGAGGACTAGAATAGAGCGACACCCTCCATGGACTGGGCACAGAGGAGGATCGAAAACACATATAGCGATTAGTGAGTTACAGATGCACAAGGAGGAAGCCCATGCTAAACCAAAAGGGGAAAAGAACAACTATTTATATCCTAACCAGTCAAGGAGAACGTCTTTTGGCCTGCAAGCTGACTACGCCATGGCGCGTGCTGACCCAGCAACCTCTCTGCCCACCATGTCAGCACAATGATCTCTGAGTCATGAGGTAGGTTAAAGATGGATGACTATGGCTTCAAGAGGAAGCAGAGATGACTGATGGGCATGATGAAAAGCATATGATTCCTTGATTAAATCAGAGACTAATCAATGGTGTTGGCAACGCGGAAGAGGCCTTGCAACTCCCACCCAGCAGCGATGAAAGTACAGTAGGCAGCANGTGGGACCCAAAACTGGACACACTACTCCAGGTGAGGCCTCACCAATGTCGAATAGAGGGGAATGATCACGTCCCTCGATCTGCTGGCAATACTCCTATTTACACAGCCCAAAATGCTGTTAGCCTTTTTGGCAACAAGGGCACACTGTTGACTCATATCCAGCTTCTCGTCCACTGTAACCCCTAGGTCCTTTTCTGCAGAACTGCTGCCTAGCCACTCGGTCCCTAGTCTGTAGCAGTGCATGGGATTCTTCCGTCCTAAGCCAGTGAATGTTGGTTCAGCATAAAAATAAAGAAGGGGAGAAAAGTGTATCTGATGCCAAGTGCTTGGTGTTTTGTTCGGTCACTGGGAGCTAGCAGGAGCGGAACAGACAGTCATTCAAACACTACAGGTGTATACTCTGGCCACTTGCAGAGGTTACCTGCAGGGGTGCTTATTGCTCCCCAGCTATTCAGCAAAGACCACAGCCCCAAGGAAAGCACATTTTGTACTCTATTTCACAGCTAATAAGCATAGCAGAGGCAGGATGGATTGGTGAATAAAGCACCAACCTTTGGCTCTTATCCTTGAAAGACTCACAAACATGCTTATCTTTACCCATTCTAAAAAGTGTCTAGATTTGAAAGGGACTATACGTATGCTTAAAGTTAAGCACTTTACTGAGTCAGGGGCTGAGTTGCAGAAGTCCTTTTAGGGTTCTGTTCCTGGCTCTTACACCAACGTCCTCCGTAACCTGCTGCAAGTGTCACATGGAGCTGGATTTTCAACTGCCTGCGCACCTAAGTCACAGAGGTAATTGTGGTAACAGCATGTGCAGAAGTCGACGGTTACGTGCACTCTACTCATTTGTACACGTATTGGCCAAGACTGCTTGCCCAATTGCAGTAAAATGAACATGCAATTTGGGCATACCACTTGCAGATGTTTAAAATCTTTGACTTTCTGGATATACATTTCCCCATCTATAAAATAGGGATAATATAAGTACCTTCCTGCTGCACAGGGCTATTACAATGCTAAAACAAACAATATTTGTAAAGTTCTCTATTGTTATGATTTCTATTGCAAGGATGTCAGATAAGATTCAAGGCCTGGTTTAGTATGAACTGTACAGACACGGTAAAGTACCCTGCCCAAAGAGCTTTACATTGTAGGTGGTGACAAGATTTAACAGCTTGAAACAAAGGGGGTGCATAACAAAGGAAGTGAAAAGCAAAGCAAAACAATCTCCATACCATAAACTTACAATTTGTCTAGCCATTGTCAAATAGTGTTTTGCAGATATCATGGTGGTGTGTTTAAGGAGGGATTTGAAGGTGGATAAGCTGGTAGATAAAAGGCTGTGGTTACCAAGGTATTTAAGAGAGAAGCTGATATTGAGATCTTCAACTGGAAGATGCTACAAAAAGCACTTAACTGGAACTCAGAAGGGTTCAGTTTGTGACTGGGTTCAGTCTGTGGCTCTGACACTGACTTGTGTGGGGTCTCTGGCAAGTCATTTAATCTCCTTGTACCTCAATTTCCATCTGTAAAACTGGGAATGATGATATTTCCTTTGTTTTAGCTACTTACATTGTAATCTCTCTGGGGATCTAACTTTTGTTTATATACAGAATCTAGCACAATGGGGCTCCCATCTTAGTTTGGACCTGTAGGTCTCTAAGTGAGACTGTAATATAAATATTACTACTAAAAAAACCCTTAAATCAGTGGATTAAGATACTGTACCCAGAAGGCTTATATTTTTTGCTACTGATGGCCCTCATAATTTATTTCTATATAGCTGCAATTTTGAAATTGTAATAATCTTAATGCAAAAATATGGATTTCCCGAAGCTTTACTTAAGCTCAGTCACACATTTGGCACCAGGAAACCTAGATTCAGGTTTAAGATGGACAGTCTACAGAAGCTATTGGAAACCCCAATGGAAAAAGAAATCCATTATAAACTTTCAATTAATCTCAACCATCTTACATATTGATTTTCTGCCTTTTATCAAGTGAACTCCTTGTTCTAGAATAACTCACGTGCAGGTAATAGACTGAAATAACAAAGTCCTACCCAATTATACTTGACGCTGTTTCCTAAAATTTGTTCATTGGATGTTATTGGGTCCAGTTTTCAGAGGAATAAGCTAACAAGTTCTGGGCTGACACAAAGCAATAGAAGATGTAAGTTCAGAGGCCAGACTGCAGACATTGAACTTCATTCTCTTCCTCCCCAACCCCCTTCCAAAAACCTTGTTTTTTATGTGCATAGAAAAAGGGACTCATTTCAACTAATAAGGAAATTTAACTTTTTAGTCCACACATTATAAAACATGATTTGCCATTCATGAAACTAGAGTTCAGATAAGTGCCAGGAATAGATAAGGCTGAACAAAAACTTGAAATTTACCAGTAATGAGACTCAGAAGCTTCCAGGAGTAATTCCACTAGTTATCATCTTGAGTGCAGATCAACTATCAACAATGCCTACTTGATGCACTAAAAAGCAGACCCTCTTCTCATTTATTCCAGTGCAAATCAAAAGTAGTGCCATCAAAACCAATGGAGTTGCACCAGTCTAAAGATGTTATGGAAAGAGAATCCGGCCCTGTGTCAGATTCTTCCACAGAACTGTTGATAGAATCATAGAAGATTAGGGTTGGAAGAGACCTCAGGAGGTCATCTAGTCCAACCCCCAGGGCCGGCGCAACCCATTAGGCAACCTAGGCGGTCGCCTAGGGCACGAACATTTGAGGGGCGCCGGCGCCCCAGCCGGCCGTGGAAATTTGGGGGCGGGACCTTCCACCGCCGCTGTTGGGGGCGGGACCTTCCGCCGCCTAGGGCACCGGAAATGCTGGCGCCGNGGCGGGACCTTCCGCCGCTGCTGTTGGGGGCGGGACCTTCCGCCGCCTAGGGCGCCGGAAATGCTGGCGCCACTACTGCCAACCCCCTGCTCAAAGCAGGACCAACCCCAACTAAATCGTCCCAGCCAGGGCTTTGTCAAGCCGGGCCTTAAAAACCTCTAAGGATGGGGATTCCACCGCCTCCCTAGGTAACCCATTCCAGTGCTTCACCACCCTCCTAGTGAAATAGTGTTTCCTAATATCCAACCTAAACCCCCCCCACTGCAACTTGAGACCATTGCTCGAGATATTGGACTGCGCACTAAGCCTAGGCTCTGACTCAGGTTTGAGCTCCCGCCCCTCACCCGTCCACACTCAAATCAGACTGACTCGGGTCAGCAAGCACTCAGGATCTGGATCCCAGGTGGAGATCGTCAGAGCCCAAGTCCTGCTTTGACTTGAGTCCAAACCCTGTCATTTTGCACTGTGGACACAGCGGAAGCCACAAACTCGAGTCAGGTGGTCTGTGTAGTGCAGTATAGATCCATTAGCATGGCTGTCAGACCCAGCTCCAGCACTTACGCTCAGGTTTGCAATGCAGTGTCAATGCTCAAGTGTGGGCTTGGAAACACATCCATAAATCTAGGTCCCACAGAGCTGGGTTTTCAATGCAGTAAAGACATACCCTTAGCGGCATAGGAATTTCCATAGCAGATCTCTTTGTCCATCTAAGCATTTACATCATGTTTGTCATCATAGTATGCTGCCTCTGACAGTGGCTACTACCAATGCTCCAAACAATAATTCACCTGCGGACCAATCCTGCTCTCTGAAGTCAAGGACATCTGGGTTTCTCTCACTTAATCAGTTCCATGCCACTGCAGGACACTCAGGCTCTGGTGCACCGTGGTCCCTCTTGTTCTCTGACAGTGGCACATGATCGTTCAGTCTCCTGAGGGCTGTGACACTTAGTCGAATTCTGGTTGTTGGGTTTGGCACAGGGCTGGCTGGGTGGGTGTTTCGGGGTCAGGCAAGATGATCTGGTAGTCTCTTCTGGCTCTATACTTTATGCCTCTATGTCAGAATGCCAAATAACTTTAAATAGGTGTGGGGCTGAGCTTCTGGTCCAAAGGATGCTGATGGACAAAGGGAGAAACATCCATTCTCACATCGGTGTAGGAACAGCTTTCTGTCTGAAGTATGAGCCTTGTACTGTCATCCTAGCCGAGAGAACTAACAATCGGCCTGATCAGGGACCTGCTGTGCGGGGCTCTGTCCCTTCCACACAGGAGGGGACTCGGCTACAAGCACCTTTCTCCCTCTTCTGTCCTGGGTCCTGATAACACAGACATAGCAGTCCCTGATAGCAGTCCAGGGATGTATGTGTGGAAGGGGAAAAGAGACGGGATCCTTTGCAGCTGTTGGGCCTCCCTTGGCCCGACACTTGAGCAGATGAAGTTGGGCTGGAGAGAGTGCAGACTTATGGTGCTCTTTGAATTAGGTATGGACAGCTGTTAAGGGGTGAGCAAGAACCATCCTTCCCCCACCTGGAGGGACACAGGAGTACACACGGATAGAGGAATCCCCTGGGATCATCAAAAGAGGTCATGTAAGATCTCTTCCAAAAACTTGCGTCACACTGATCATCACGGTCACGACAAGATGCATGTATGGAAAATAAGTGAGGTGGTATGTATATATACTAAAAATTATGTTCTCTGGATCACTCACAGGTAGCGCGTGTTGAGACAAACTTCTCCAGACAGGAAGTGGGCGACACATCCCCCCAGGTGGACCATTGTGTATTGCATGTCATAGAGTGCCAATAGACTCCTATTGTAAGTCAAATGCTAATGAAGAGCTGGCAGAGACTTCAGAAGGAAATTAACAGGAAGCAGCGAGAGATCAGGAGCCCTAATTTGAGGAGAACATCAAAGGTCCATTCTGGTATATGTGGGGATGCAAAGAGACACTGTGGCCTCCTTCATCTAGGGAATAAACTGACAGCAGATTTGCTTCATAAAAATGGGATCTCAGCCAGGCTTGGATGAAAATGCTGGAGAGATCCTCGGGTGAGAAATTTCTTTGGACAGCAGGCTAACTTGTTAGTTATGTTTAGTCTCTAGAAGGTGTGAGATGATTTTGTTTTATATGTAACCCTTTGCTCCCATCTCTCACACTCGTTTTTATTTGAAGCTCTATTCTTTCTTAAATAAATTTCTTTTTTGTTTTATAATCGAATTCAAGTGCTGTGCATAACACAGGAGCGGTAGTCCAAGGAAACAATGGTAAACTGGTACTCTGTTGCTTTGGGAACAGAGGATCTGGCATTTCTGTGGGTATCCAGTGATCAGCCCACTTTGAAGGGACTTGGGGGGGCTGGGGTGCCTCTATTTCCAACCTGTGAGGTAAAGGCAGGGCTGGCATAGCCCAGAGGAGAGTGCTGAATGGCTGACAGGATGGTTGTGTTAGGGAGCTAACAATGAACTAGCACTGGAGACAGGTGGAAAGAAGGTGGTGCACATCCCTGGGTGTCCCAAGGAGCACCCTAGGGTGGTAGCTCATTGTTCGAGGGAGATCTCTCTCTCTTTTTCTATTACTGGTGCTCTGTCTCCTTTACTCTCCTTTCAAACTCATCCTAAAAAAGGAGCTTGTAAGATGATGCATGTACAGTTTTGCTCCATTTAAGGCCTGCTATTCATAGACACAATTAGGGTCGGATGCCATTCTCATTAAAGTCAATGCAGAGTCTCCCATTGACTTCAATGGGCATTACATTGATTCCACACCATGGAAATCAATGGGAGTTTTGCCATTTAATTCAATGAGTGCAGGATTGAGTCTTTAATGCACTAGTCAGTGAAGCAAGCAAGTTCATTTCCTACCCCGCCTTACAAACAAACCTTTCCTGATAGTATTCACAACCCTGCTCATACAAATGGATTCTTTCTTTGCCAAGGACTGAACAGATTGTGGCCCAAGGCATCTAAATAGACAAGCCTTGCACTATCGGCAGGGTATTTCACAGTGTTAAATAGAGAAGGGGAATCAAAGATAGCCAGGAAAATGAACTGTGTTAATGTTACACTGTAAAATACAACCTGGATCTTTCCCCTCATGGAAGCAAGAGACTTTTGCTGTTATTCTTCTTTGAAGGCTAATGATAGAAATGACAGAGACAAGGGTGAAGCGTGAAGAAAAAAAGCTTGTTGTGTATCCTTAAGGTATGTATTTGTCAATTCCTTTAGTAGTCTGTTCCCTGCAGTGAAGTTCAGGCAGAGATTATGGAAGTACCATTGATTATCTAGCTGAGAGTTTCTAATAGTGACCATCACTATAAGTGGCCATCTGTCCTGGATGGTTTAGACCCAACAAATCCTGCACCTTGACAGGGGGTTAGAGTAGACCCTTGTGATCCCTTCTAACCCTATGATTCGATCACTATATTATTCATATTACAGTAGCACCCGTTGAGACCAATGCCCAACTGCACTAGGTACTGTACATACGCACGGTGAGAGACAGTCCCTGCTCTGAATAGCTTACAATTTAAACAGAAGCCAGGAGAAAGGAAGGATTATTATCCCCACTATATAGATGAGAAACTGAGGCAGAGGGACATCTGTGGCAGAGCTAGGAATCTAACCGCTCAAGTTCCACAGCAGTGCCTTAACCTACTCAATCAAAGCAACCAGAGTGGGCACATGCGAGGAAACCTAAAACGGAGGAAAACTATTTCAGTAACGAAACTTGTGGATTTCTGGCTTCCCTTCATTCAGAAATGCCCTAAAAATACAAACTTCCCTGTAAGGGAATCTCCCATGGTCTATGCACCTTAACTCTAACCACACCCGTGTTCCTTCCATAAACCATCATGGCCCATGGAAAGGGGCTGTTTGATGAGGCTGAATGGGGTCTAATCACTTCTTCCCTATTCCATTCCAGAGATGTACATGGATTTAATCTGGTTTTGAGCTTCCAATCTCTTTCGCAGAATAGCGAGTGGAGCATTCAGGATTTATTACATTGGTTAAAGCAGTGTCCTATGAACCCACTTCCATTTCCATATTCACAAGGATATGGCCTGCCAATCTGGAATTAGCTACCAATTTAGAGAGCTTGCGTTAGGTGAAGCAGGTGGCCAGGCCTGTAATTAATCCATATACTTTCTTGCTCTGGACCCATGCCAGCAATCTCCACTGAAACTAATGTGCGAGCAGCAAGAGCTGCACTGGAAAATGTCAAGCATCAGACACAAGGAAATATTGAAATCCTGTGGGGGGTTTGGGCCTGGTCTCTCAAAGAGTTTGCTCACCACTTCCACAGCTTCACCACGCCCCAGGAAATCAATACATGAATGGGAAAGACTCAGGCTTCATCTTTGTTCCCATATGCAGCAGCCCCCTGTACAGGGTGACCAGATACCCTGATTTTATAGGCACAGTCCCGATATTTGGGGCTTTGTCTGATATAGGCGCCTATTACCCCCCAACCCCGTCTCAATTTTTCACACTTGCTGTCTGGTCACCCTATGCCTGTATGTGACACACTTAACAGATGACTCTAGTTTGGCTTTTTGTAATGCTTTTTTAAATTTGTTAGTCTCTAAGGTGCCACATGCCTGTGTAACTCATTCATGTTCACACTGTCTTTGACCTCATCCAACTGGGAAGAACCCACACTTCTTCGAATGGATTTAGTGCAGATGAAAGGTTCTGGATCCATATTCCTGGAGACCCAAGTTGTCGAGCCTCCTCTAGAGAGGTTGAGGTTCTGGACAGGGATTCAGGAGATCTGGGCTCATTTTCTGACTCTGCGATCGACGTCCCACGTGACCTTGGCAGAGAGCCAGGAATAAAACCCAGCAGGTCTGTCTTCGAGTCACTTGATCTGGCCAAAACATCGTGACCCATCCTTGCTTACATGGGAAGGTCCCACTGTTTTGAAATCTGTACATAAGGCAACGGAGACTGTGCTCCAAAGTAAGGGACAGCATGAAGCTGTCTGGCCCCAAGGGGAATTCAAGGAGGGATGGTGCCTTAGGAAAGTACAATCCAAACCTGAGCAACCCAGTGCATGCACGGGAGGGAGGGGGGGGGCGAGCTTCTACTCTACAGGATAAAGGTAGAGCAAGAGGGGCGATGGCCCTGCCTCCTACCCACCTCTTCCCCTCTTGGGGCAACATGCGCCTTAAGGGGGCGTAATCCCTTGCTCCCCCCTGGCAGGGACTGTGACTAACTGGCCCTTGGAGCAAAGGCTTACAGACTCACTGCCACACACAGGCCACGGTGATTTCCTAGATCATAACAATATCCACATCCACCCTTTAAGACTAGCTAGAGAGCGTACTCTGGGGAACCTGTTGTGACGGGTTGGATCACAGAAACCCCCTTGGGAGCTGCCAGACTGATGTGCAAAGGCTACCTCTGTTCCTGTTCTCCCTGCCAGCTCGGTGGCTTCAGCTCCCTGTCTTGGTGAAGCCAGACACACCCGTCTGCTCCAGCACAGACTCAGGGTCTGAATCACCTGTCTCAAAGCCGCAAGTTTACCTGAAAACAGCTCACAGAAGTGTGCTTGCCCTTAGCACTCAGATGCCCAATTCCCAATGGGGTGTAAACCCAAATAAATCCATTTTACGCTGTATAAAGCTTATACAGGGTAAACTCATGAATTGTTCGCCCTCTATAACACTGATAGAGAGATATGCACAGNAACTGGGAAGAACCCACACTTCTTCGAATGGATTTAGTGCAGATGAAAGGTTCTGGATCCATATTCCTGGAGACCCAAGTTGTCGAGCCTCCTCTAGAGAGGTTGAGGTTCTGGACAGGGATTCAGGAGATCTGGGCTCATTTTCTGACTCTGCGATCGACGTCCCACGTGACCTTGGCAGAGAGCCAGGAATAAAACCCAGCAGGTCTGTCTTCGAGTCACTTGATCTGGCCAAAACATCGTGACCCATCCTTGCTTACATGGGAAGGTCCCACTGTTTTGAAATCTGTACATAAGGCAACGGAGACTGTGCTCCAAAGTAAGGGACAGCATGAAGCCGTCTGGCCCCAAGGGGAATTCAAGGAGGGATGGTGCCTTAGGAAAGTACAATCCAAACCCTGAGCAACCCAGTGCATGCACGGGGGAAGGGGGGGGCTTCTACTCTACAGGATAAAGGTGGAGCAAGAGGGACGATGGCCCTGCCTCCTACCCACCTCTTCCCCTTGTGGGGCAACATGCGCCTTAAGGGGGCGTAATCCCTGTCTCCCCCCTGGCAGGGACTGTGACTAATTGGCCCTTGGAGCGAAGGCTTACAGACTCACTGCCACACACAGGCCACGGTGATTTCCTAGATCGTAACAATATCCACATCCACCCTTTAAGACTAGCTAGAGAGCGTACTCTGGGGAGCCTGTCCCCTAGGAATTGCCTCCTCCCTTTTAACTGAATTAAGGTCTCAGGCCCTTTCATTTTCATAAGCCTCTTTCTCACATGACCTACGCAGTTCCAGGCAAGCGGGCAGGGAGGAAGGAGGGCAGGTGGTTCGCCGCAGACATGGTCTAGCCTTGGCCACAAATTCATTTAGGCTTTAGTCAAAGCTTAATGAAGTCCAGGTGGAAGGGTGAATAATGAGGCGCTTACTCGGAAAAAGGGCCTGCACAAGACACAGTGTCATAAGTACGTTCACTGCGAGGCAACGACTCCAAGGGCACCAAAGCAGATACAGTCATTTCTCAGTGGGCAGAGAAAGCACAGAGTGTTATTGAGATAGAGTCCCCAGTAATTACTTCTCCTCTGCCAGGCTGAGCAGCAGCAGAACCGTCAGACTCCAGAGCCGGAAAAATGCAGGAAATGAGGGTGTTTTATTTTTTCCATATGGGGGGAAAAAATAGAGAGCCATATAATTTTATAGCAGAGAAGTAGCCGTGTTAGTCTGTATCCACAAAAACAACGAGGAGTCCAGTGGCATCTTAAAGACTAACAGATTTATTTGGGCATAAGCTTTCGTGCATTTTTACCCACAAAAGCTTATGCCCAAATAAATCTGTTAGTCTTTAAGGTGCCACCAGACTCCTCGTTGTTTTTATATAATTTTATGGCCCTACGAGCTAGAGATCCCAGCTGTGCCGCTGATTTCGTAACACACTCCATTTAGGCAAGTGTGTCTGCATGGAAGTCAGCGTGAGTCCTGGGTCCATTGTTTGCCTGGTGGTTTGCAGAGGTGTAGCAGAGAAAGGGGAATCCTCTTTAGGACCAACCTTTAAAAAGGAAATGCAAGTTTTAAACAAAGTACATTTCATTGCACAGCAGGTGTGTGACTCTTTGCTGCCCAGATAGTATGGTGATGGGCATTCCAAGTATCCAAGATAGACAATACGGCAAGTGCTTAACTCTAGCCATAAATCTAACCAAAGATCTCAAAGCCCTTTACAAGGAAAGTCAGTAGAGGAAAACAGACACCGAGAAGTGCCAGTAGTAGAACGGGAAATGGAATCCAGCTCTCCTATCTCCCATCCAGTACTCCATCTGCTGGCCCATGCTTCCTCCTTATAACCTAGACTGATAAATAAAATGATAGAAGAATTAGGGGTAGGGGTGATCATTTATCCTCTATTATTTTGTTTTGCTTTAGGTCATTTAGACTATTTTTTATTTCCTGTATTCTTTTCTTTCTCTAGCTGTGAGTTTAAAAAAAAAAAAAGGCTTTCAAATATAAAATATACAGCACGTATAATAATACTATACATAGGAAAGAGAGATGTTAACTGATTTTAAAGGATGCAGCGTGTGTTAAGCTACCATCATTAGATGGGTCTAGGAATACATGGAGTGAAAAGTAATTGCTGATTAATGCAAAAAATAAAAACGGTATTTCAGGTCTCATTTGTAGCTCATCCTTTTTATATGTATGATGCAGTAAAAGACCCCAGACAGTTATTAAAGAAAAATAAAATAATAATTCAATTGCTTCCTTTCATTAGAGCTTCATTTCCCTCTCTCTCCTCTTTTGTTATTCTGGATCTTTGTACTTTGAACTGATTTATTTATATTCAGCTGAATGGATTTTCTTCCTCTCCCTCAGACAGCAGGTTGCGAGAGAGGTAACAGTACACAATGAAAGTGATAATGAATTAATGATGTATGGGAATGCTTTATTGATTCAATGGATAAGAAGTGAAAGGCTATTATAAAAATCAAAGCATAATGTCAATGAAATAGTGCTATGCAGAGGTTTGACAGATGACTACATATTGGACTGAAAGCCAACTGGGGGATAGGATAGGAGTAACGGGGTTATTGCCCTTTTCAGCTCATCGGGAACAACCCTCATATTAACTTCTGATAGCTGCTTAGCTATCAGAACCACAATACCAGCTGGAACCCTCTTGGGGAACTTTAGAGGCACATCTAAGCTTCGCTGACCAGGACAGTCTTGAGGCCAGGTGATTGTGGAAAGAGAGAGTTAAGGAATTTGAATCCTGACATGGCCCATTGGCATCGCAGTCAGAAGGAAAGATAAATGGCGGGAGAGGAAGGCTGTCCTGTCTGCTGCTTGTAATGACTTATAGAATGCCTGGACCCTTGCCCTGCAGGCGAGAAGAGTCCATTACATTAACTCCGTGGGATCGATCTGCAGGGCAAGAAATCCCCTGTAGGACATGATTAGCTTTAAGAGTCATCTCTGATATTTCTTATTCTTCCTCCCACCTCAACCAAATCCCTGACTAGGCATCTTCTTAGCTAAGTACTTCTCTCACTGATTTCATCTCATCTGCAGTGTATCTGAGCTACAACTCCACCCCCACCAAGACTAATGTTTGGTAGTTAAAAAATTGCATCTCAGTTTGTAAGGAAGGAACCCAAACTCCCCCAGTAGTTTCTCTGCCTTTTTTTCACCCCCAGCTCACTAGGAAACTTGCTCCTTTCCTCCTGGATCACGCTGCATTGGCTGGATTATTGTAACTCATTTTATCTGAAATGGAAGACAAAGCCCAGGTTCCACATGGTACAAAAGGTGGCTGCCCATCTCCTCCATAGCTCAGCCCACCGTGAGCACCTCAGGCCTGTGCTCAAGTCCCTCCACTGGCGCCCACTCAGTTGAAGTGACTTACACTAGATCACACAGCAAGTCAGGAGCAGACCAGGAGCCGAACCCAGGGCTCCTGAATCCCCAGTCCAGTGCCCCATCTAGTGGACAATGCTGCATCCCGCTTGTGCTTCTAAAAACAGCCCGTTCTTTAAATGTTACCCATCAGAGCAGGTTAACTTTACAGAACAATAAAAACAACAACAAATTACTAGCCCCATTTCCCACGCAGTCACTGACAATAGCTAATAAGGCGGGAGAATGATTAATTAAGAAATAATATTTCTTTATGGAAACTAGTCCCAGAAAAAAAAGTCCCTTGATGCCATTCATTATTCAATGGACTGAGATCCTCTAGAAACAAGAGAAACAAACACCGAGAGCAAACGTAACAATATAGCAACAGTTAACAAAACAACTCATCCTGCATTGTTTAATGCATGCTACTCTGAAGCGGCAATTAACTCATTATACACAAGACACTCCAAAGTGTTCATCCACTGTTAACTTCAAACTAGGACTTTTTGAAACTTAGAAATCTGGGAGGGGTGGGGAAGGTGACATGAGAAGTTCAACACTGAATTTCAGGAGAGTTAATGCCTGAGCAAATAAAAATAATGCAATGCTGAACCTTGCCACCCTGGGACATCATTTTATCCCCTACTGTAGGCGATACATACTCTGCACTGGCATGTATTTTTCTTGGGAACATAAAACAGGATATTGCATCTCTTCAGGTGTCTGTTTTTAAAAAAGAAATGGGAGTATTATGAAAAACATCCAATTAATAGCTTCAAAAGATGCAATGAAAACCGCATTTTCATTCCAGTTCACTCTTTATAAGTGCAGTCATCTATGGAGACCCATAATCTCTTTTAATTAAATATTTTATATTAGCACTAGGTGAGGGTTTTGGAGATAATTCTTTTTGCTTTGCATTCATATTTTGGAAGGATTTTCTTGTGATTAAGACACTGGGTTATTACTCTAGGTACCTGGGTTCCGTTTCCAGCCCTGCCACAGACTTCCTTTGTGACCGTGGACAAGTCAATTAGGGCCAGGTCCTCAAAAGATATTTTGGCACCTAACTCCCAATGACATCAAATCAGGGCCATAGGGGCAGCTCCTCAGCTGGTGTCAACTATGACATCAGCAAAGGATCTGCCCATTAATTTCTCTATGCCTCAGTTTCAGTGGGGGACAATGATAACCCTTCCCTTCTCTGTCTTGCCTACTTAGACAGTAAGCAATTTATGGCAAGGACATGTCCACACTGTCTTCATTCCATACAACCTGCCTCAGAAAAATCCTCCGTATCTTTTGGCCCAGAACAATCTCAAACCAAGCTCTACTGACAAAGTTCAGCCAAGAGGATCTGAGCACCATCATTGCCAGGAGGCGTTGGAGATGGATCGGTCATGTGCTTCGGATGGAAACTGATTCCACCACCAGAGTAGCAATAAGATGGACACCTGAAGGCAAGCGAAAACGAGGCCGCCCAAAAACAACATGGCGAAGAGCTGTGGAAGCCGAGCTGAAAAACCTGGGGCACAGCTGGGGAACCACTGAAAGACTTGCCAGAAACAGACAGGGGTGGAGGAGCTTCGTCACTGCCCTAGACGCAGAGGCGTAATAGGAACATGATGATGATGACGACTGTCTTTTAGGGTGAAATTCAGACCCAACTGACTTGAATAGGGCTAGGATTTTATCTGTACCATATAGATGACACCTACAAATGGTTAAGGCCTCTAGGTGCTACCATAATATAAATAATAATAATTCATGTGTGCCCTGTTGAAAAAATTTGTTTTGAAATCTTTGCTTTGATATTCCCCGTCCCCCCCACTTAAAAAAAAAAATTCCTTAGCCTTTTAGTAGCTATCATGTGGGGAAACTCATCTAGCACAAAAGTGTAGTCCACTACACCCCACCCCTCTTTGGAAAACATGTAACTAATGGCCTCATCTATTCTGCAGATTTCAGTTTCAGTTTCACATCACTAGATTCATCTACATTTTAAAGAATAGCCATTGTTCTCACTGACATTCCTGTTCTTATCTGAAGAGTGGTTAAACTTCTCTCCTATCAGTACCCAGCAATCATCTGATCTTTGGATTCTCTCCACTTTGGATTCCTCTTCTTTGGTAAAGGCAGAAGTATCATAATTGTTTAAAATCAGTCTGTCTTCCTGTATTCCCTTCTCTTCCTTTCCCATTTCTCTTTGCTTCTTCTCTGATGAATATAGATGAAAACAATTCTTAGGAGGTAAAATATCCTTCCTGAGCCAATGCTCAGCATTTCTTCTTTCGTTCTGCGAACACCCCCTCCCCCCCACACACACACACTTTTACTAGACTTTATATTTTAAAAACAGCTCTTGCAAAATGCACATAACTCCTTTCCTTTTAAATCCCTACTTAACCTCATTGGCCTGTATTGATCATTTCCCTGTTGAGACACAAGTGGGATGAATTCCAACTACATCCTCTTCTATCACCTCTTAATTATCCTTTTGCCTTTCTCCGGCCTATTTCCCCAAAACATGATACGACTCCTAATCAAGATTCCTCAGGGCACTTCATCCTCCCCACAAATCAGAAACCTATGTATTGTTTCTCTGTACATGTCTCCCTCATGAGGGTTTCAAAGCCAATAATTTTGTACAGAAATAATTAAACTTTCAATGATCCATAACTTCCATTTTTTTTTAAATCATATTTAATTCATTTCCTAGGATTCAGCCCAGATTAGCCTCAGACTGTATCAAAATTCTTAAAAAGTAATATCATTAAACCTGGTTGCTAGTAACAATCTATCTTAAGGTTTTATACTGCTGCTCATCACCATAGTACTGGAGTATCATGTAAAAATCAATAGCAATAGAGAACTCCCTCGTGGCCTTCAAGATGTCTCTAGCACTTCTCTCTTTCCGGGATCAAAATTCTGCTTGAGGATAAAGACTTGTTTCAAGGAGAGGGGCTGGGGATCAAAAAGGTGTTCAAACTGTGTCACTTGTGGTGGAAAAGCTCGCTCCAAGAGGATGGACTTGCAACGCTTCCTAAGGATGCTCAGACTCTGGATTCACCTGAGCTTCTCTCCAAGTTTGCTCTGTAGCCAGGTCCCCTTGACAAAGACTCCTTTGTCTCCAGCTTTCACATGGTTTTCCCTCAACTTTGTGATCCAGAGGAGTGCAGCTATTATGGTGGTTCATAGATTGAAATTCGGTCCATTAATCGCTTTGAATAGAATCAAGGCCTTAAACTGGCATCAGAAATGGAGTGGGCGCCAGTGGAGGGACTTGAGCACAGGCCTGAGGTGCTCACAGTGGCCTGAGCTATGGAGGAGATGGGCAGCCACATTTTGTGCCACATAGAACCTGTGCATCATCTCCAGTTTCAGATACAATGAGTTACAATAATCCAGCCAATGCAGCGTGATCCAGGAGGAAAGGAGCAAGTTTCCTAGTACTGTAAGCTGGGGGTGAAAAAAGGCATTTTTGGAAAAAAGTGGTATCACCTAGTCATCCAAGCTTAGCGCAGAGTCAAACAGGATCCCTCCTGAGGCTTTGCACCACTTTGACAACGGGGAGTTATGAGCCTGCGATGGAAGGGGGAGAGAGTGGCTTGACCACGTCTTTCAAGTGTCTCCCCTTTCCGACCAACATCACTTTGGTCTTGCCTGATTTCAGCTTGAGGCAGCTGCTCTTAATCCACAAGCTAATTTCCTGAAGGCATTCTGACATTTTAGTAGTGGTGGTGGTTGCATCAGTTGAGAATGAGATATATAGTTGACTTGCATCAACATACTCTTGGCAGCTAAGCCCATGGCATCTCACTCTCTCTCCCAGTGATCTCGTGCAGATATTGCAGAGAAATGGGCATGGTATAGGTCCCTGTGGGCGAGGGATTTGGAAAAGGAGGAGCAGTTGCCCATTGCCTCTCTCTGAGTTCTGATGGAGGGGAACATCTGGATCACTGTACTGCTGGGCCATGTGCTCTGGTGATGTCATGTAAGAAGGTGAGCAGTACCTGGTGGCCCACTGTGTAAAAGTCTACTGAGAGCCCCAGCAGTATGAGCATGGAGATCTCACTTGTGTATATGGCCATGAGGAGATTGTCTTTGAGTGGCACAACTGTCTCTGTGCTGTGGCCTGGTCTGAACCCTGCTTGTGAGCCATCCAAGATGTTGAGTAATGTCACATGTTGTCGAAGGTTGCTGGTTGCGTCTTTCTCAATTTTTTGCCCAGGAACAAAGGCTGGAGATAGGACAGTAGCTGGCGAGATCTTCAGAGTCAAATGTTGGCTTCTTGACAATTGGGTGCACTTTTGCATTTTTTAAGGAGCTTGGTAGTTGTGCTTTTCTGAAGGAGTCACTGACTATTTCCATTAGTAGTGGGCATAATTGTTCTTTGCTGGTTTTTACCAGTCAGGAGGGACATGGATCTGTTCACACATTGACTTTTGTATTATTCAGGGCTTCCTAAGCTTTGGAGAGTGTGATGACTCCTAATTGGCTCCATATCTGTTTTGTTGATCTTATCAGTGAAGTATACTGAGCGTTTTCACAACAGTCAATGCCTGGGTCTGTTCTTTGGGCTATGCAGTCTGGGTTGATTAGCCAGGTTACTATGGGAAATAGCTCTTCTAGTCACAATTCCGTTGCATTGACTGTGGACGAGCAGGAGGCAAGTTTCGCCTCTTTTTCTGCAGTGGCCCAGCCCTGCAAACATTGTTTGTGCTGCTGGTACACAGATTCAGAATGCTTTCTGCACAACTGCTATTCTACCTTCTTGCCTGTGCACTTTGTCGGCTGCAGTTCACCTGTGAACCACGGTGATGTGCTCAGTTGGTTTGTAGTGTGAAACCTGGGGCCAAGGTGTCAATGTGGTCAATGGACAACAGATGATTGTGCTGTTGTACTAACTCATCAGTGCCTTGGGCTTGTATTTGGGTGGCTTGTTCATCTAGGGAGAACTGAACACCTAGTGAGCTCAGAAGTCCTTGGGGGACTGCTTTGGTTTCTCGCTACCCTGGTGAGGAGGAGGGAAGGCTCTGATCAATGTCTGCCTTGAGACTAGTATGCTGGTGATTTCTCCAATATCTAGACTGAAGGTAGGATCTAACATATGCCTGTCTGCATATGTCCAGAGACTGCCAAGGAGTATCTCACGTGTGCCATGAGATCAAGTAGTACTGTAATATATCAATTTTCAAACAAAACCAAAGTCATTCTTCTTTAAAGCATCCATAATTGATAAAACACGCTTTGAACCATTTCTTCAACTTACACTGGTAAATCTAAAGCAACATTAAAAAACAAACAAACAAAACCTTTACTGTTCTTAATCCTTATCCCAATTATTGAAGTGTCCTGCTCCAAGACAGCAACTCCAGCAGGACATTACAATAAACTAGGATTTCAAATGAGATTTAACCCTGGTCTTTAAAGGTCCTACGATCCTGGGTTGCTCCTGGGGCAGCATAGATAAGGGCTGCCTTGTTCTCAAGGGGAGACAAAGTCTCTTTACAATTGTTCCTTTAGATTGTAAGCTCTTTGGGACAGGTGCTGTCATCTACTATAGGTCTGATCAATGCCTAGCATAGTGAAGCCCTGACTCTATAAAGGCTTCTGGATACTACTGTAATATAAATAAAATATAACATGCAATACAATTAATAAATAATAAACGTCTCCATCTTGACCAAAGGCATCACTCTGCAGCTGCTCCCCAAGAAAGCTGAAAGACTGGCCACTCCAGCTAAATTCCGCCTGCAGTTTCAATGGGATACATAACAGGATTCTTCTTCATTTCCTGCCCTAAACAGAGTGGCTGTGTATAATTGAACAGCTGCTTCATTCCACCCCATAGGTGGCTTCATTTCAGTGGAGGGTAAAGCAAGTCCTGTATAAAGTTCACATTCAAAATACAGCATAGAGCCCCTTAGGGCCAAGTTGGGGGCATTACTGATTTGGGGTCCACCTTCAAAAAGAAGAGAACTGGGTGCTGACACACAAACCTCCTCCTAAACTACATTTTCCTTGGAGGACTCCTCCATCAGGCTATGAACCTGCAAAGACTTATGCAGATGCTCAATTTGATGCGCTGTACGTGGTCCAATTGATGTCACAGTGCATCAAGTTAAACGTGTGCACAAGTCCTTGAAGAGTGAGGGTCACTGCATGTGAGATTTGAACCAGGTGATGTGGCCCATTTCTATAAATACCTGCTTCTGTCAACACATTGCTGCTAACAGATGGCTGTGCTTGCTATCAAGCCAGCATTACTCATCCCACCCTTACACTATCAAACATGTTGCTTCTAACCCTCTGCTGCACTGAATCTTGAGATTAATTTCAACTCCTGTTTACAACACATTTTTTAATGCTGCTTTAACTTGAAATATTTATTGGAGTAACAGTCCCTGTGCTTGTTACTTCTTGCTCACTTTATGGTGGTAGCCGCTAAGGATCTGCAACCCAGGGACTGCTAGCAATGACAGGCCTTTTTTAAACCTCCCAGAAGCTCTATAACTTTTCCCAAGTGGATTTATTAAGTGCTGGTTAATCAGCTCAAGGAAAATCTCAGGAGTAAAATGCAGTCTGGACTTCCCTCAGTTAATATTAATGCAGCTCTTCTTTCTGCCATTGCTCTGGTTCAAAAGAGGGGTTATTGCTTTTGGAGGAAAATCACGGCGAAATAAAAGAGCCACTATCTCACCAGGAGAAAATCAAGTTGACTTTTATTATGGTGGCAATCGCTTTAATTACAGAGGGCACCGTCGGCTTGGAATGCGGCATTTGAGCAATGAACAGCAATAACGCGGCAGACTGTACGGGGATTTCCTAACACACTCCACCCAGAGCCATACCCTCCTAGTTCCTGGAAAGTTGGAGGATCCTCTGAGCGAGGACCTTGGGAAAATAGTGCTGGGGGATAGACTCTGGCAAGCTTAGACACATCCAACCACCATCAGAAGCCAGTGACTGTGAAAGGCCTAAGCCTAGACATCTTCCTCTGGGCCAATGTTTTTCAAAAGCGATTAGACATTTGGGGAGTCTGATTTGAGACACCTTCAAGGGACCTGGTTTTCAGACCAGAATGAAGAGCAGGGATCATGAGCTAGTCAGGTGAGACTTGTTGCAGAAGTTATTGTTTATATGGTGCCATAAAATGTACCTGGCGCCAAAAGACAGTGTGTCTCTGCCCTGAGGATTTTATAATGTAAGGGCCTGACTCTTCCCAGCCTTACTCGGGTAGAATCGTAATTTACCCTGTATGTAGTCCTCTTTCCTGTGGGGTGAGGTTCTATTCAACAGGATTAAGAGTCAGCCTGTATAAAGGAATTCTGCCAGAAAAGCCCAGAGAGTTTGGCAGGGGCATGGATAGAAGGCACTGCACTCTGGCTATTCATTGCTTTCTATGGCCCATAACGGGCTATAGGAAGAAGAATGTAACTTAAAGCAGCCCTGAAAATAAGAGCCTGGGGGCTGGACATGCCTCCAAGCAGTCCCCGCATATGGGGAGCACAACCATGTTTTAAAGATAGATTTCCGCCCCATCTGTGCTGAGTACGGGAATTCAGAAGGCACGCCAGTACATCTTCTTTGAACACTGATGGCTTGAGTGTGCGCCATCACCATAGCGTTAAAATATGAAGGAATGATCCCATGCATGTGTTTGTTTATATGTGCGCCTGAGGGGAGATATATACTCTCACCTTTAGCAAGACTGCTGAGTAAAGAGGAAGAGGAACACTTTGTGAAATGGAAAAGTCAAGCTGTAGCTTAGGCAGGGAACCAGGATAAATATTATAGGAGAAGAGGAAACAAAAAGAGAGCGACATTGATGTTGACTTGGAGTAGCCTGGAGGATTTCAAGGGACAGGCAGAGTTTTTACCAGGTAATTCAATGTTTTGGGTTTTTATCAATAGCTGACTTACTGATGGCTGAATTTTATCACCACTTAGCTCACATCTGCCTCTGCTCAGGTCCAGTCTGGTCTCTTGGACTTTTTTTTGGCCACAAAGAGAACAGAATAAATGTATTGTCTAGCTCAGTTTGTACAAAAGAAACCTAAATCTTTAACAGTTCTTTAAAAGGGCAACTGGAGAAACCTGCAGCAAGAGTTCCATTTGATCTACTTTGCTTTGGGCTGACTCTCAGACATCCTGAAAATTTAATGTAATTGGAAAGGCAAGAGTGTCTCTGTGTGATGAAATGTCATGGTTGCGTTAGAGACATTGACAGTGTAAATACTTTCCTAAAGGATGCCTTTGTTTTTCTTTCCATAAGAAGAGTAGGGAGGGAAGAGAAAAGTAAGCAGATGATTTGTAGCAGATGAGATAATTTTGATGCCCATGTTATGAAAAATGTTTTGCTGGAAGGAGAAGTCAATTAATTTGATCTCTCCATTGGTGTGTTCTGGCTGTACACAAATTTATTTGGCTTGAAAGACCTCTCACAGATTTTTCAAGGCTTTGGGGTTTGATTTAAGAGAGGACAAAATGTAGTTGCTCATGATGAAAGAGGAGCTTGTGTAAAGGACACACATCAGTACTGATGCTAAATAAATGTCTCTATGGATATGTCTATACAGATAGAATCATAGAATATCAGGGTTGGAAGAGACCTCAGGAGGTCATCTAGTCCAATCCCCTGCTCAAAGCAGGACCAACACCAACTAAATCATCCCAGCCAGGATTTTGTCTAGCCGGGCCCTAAAAGATAGATAGATGGGCGAAAGGATAGTCTTGTGGTTGAGGTAGTGAACTGGGAACAAGAGGATTTTGATTTAGTTCCTGACTATGCCACAAATTCCCTGTGACACCTTGGGCGAGTCACTCTCTGCACCTCAGTTTCCCCATCTGTAAAATAGGGATAATCATTCTTCCTGTTTAGATTATAAACTCATTGGAGCAGGATTGACTGTTGCTATGTGTTTGTACAGCACTTAGCATAACAGGGTCCTGGTCTCAGTTAGAGCCTAGGTGCTAATGTAACACTTAATTTATATGTACAGACAACACATTTTTTGCACTTATATAGCACTTTCCATCAGAGGACCGCAGCTCTAAGAACACCATTTAACACTCATAACATCCCTGTGAGAGAGTGGTTATTGTCCCTTTTTACTAATAAGAAAACTAAGGCACATCAGGTATTTCTACATAGCATTTTGGAGTGAGCCTCCCAGCCCAGGTCGACAGTCTCGGGCTAGTGGGGCTCATGCTAGCGCTCTAAAAGTAGCTGTGTAGATAGCGCTTCGAAGTTGCCGCTTGGGCTCTGAAACCTCCCTCCCACCCCCCAGGCTATTTTTAGAGCAGTAGCACAAGCCTCGCTAGCCCTAGAGAGAGAAAGTGACTGAACCAATATCCCTCAGTGAGTCTTGCTGGGGGAAAAGACCCCCAAAACAAATGAAATTTTGGTTTTTGATGCAATGTTGAACTTTTCTGCCAAAAATTGTGATTAAAAACTGCATTCCCTCCCCTCCCCCTTCATCTTCATCCAAATTTTCTGAGAGGGGGAAAAAATATGTATATATTTCCCCAACCAGCTCTGGTGCTCAGGTTTTTTTTTTGAAAATCTGACCATAAATGTCAGTATGGGAGCTACTGGGGTGCTGAGTGCTTGGAAATCTGGCCTGGTGATCTTTTGAAAATCTGTCCCTTGCTAGGGAGCTCTGGATTCTCCCTATCCCATGGTTAACACCAAATCAGAAGTTCCATTGTAGTCCCATTTTGCAGTCAGGACATCTGAGGATCGATTCATTGCTGCCTTGAGGTCCTTTTGCTCCAGCTAGGCTGTCACTGAGGGCCACAGGAGAAGCTTAGAATCCCACCCCAGACCAATTCCTTCTATACAAATGGCCTCACGCCCAGACACAGAGATGGCTATACCCGTTCTAGGACATTTCCACCACAGACCGCAGGACAGAGGGCATTCCTAGGCAGGCCAAGAGTCGAGCAGGAATTGAGGCCAGAGGAGCAGATTGAGGTGTACTAGGTGCATGTCCAGAGCAGATCTGCTATCTTGCAATTCTGGAGTTGTATAGCGGTGATTGAAGCAGGCAGACAAGACAAGCCATCCTCTCAGGGCTGCCCGAGCCTGTGCCAGATGCTGGGATAGGCCAAATGAGGGAGGCACAAGCCTTTCTGCCCCTACGCCTGTGCAGGAATGAATCTGCCCCATCAGGTCCACTGCTGAAACCCTACTGTCCTCTGTGTTCAGGATATTTTCTGCTAGCTCTAAGATCAGCCTCTCCGGGATCTCTATATACTCCATCCAACCCTTCACATGATCTGCCTGGTCAGCTTCATCTATCTATCTATTCCTACATGTAGTCCTTATTAAATAATAGGTTTGAGACATCCTGATAAATATTCACTATTAAAAAACAAAACAAAATCCAATCTGTTCGGATTAGTCACTGCAAATAGGTTAAGCAGGAGCTTACTGAAGATGTTAAACATATGTTCCCAACAGAAATGCACTCTGAGCACTGCCAATGCTTAAACCTAGTCAGAGCCTCATCCAACTCATTTCCAGTTCTTAAGAGTCAGCAATTTATAAGCAACCAAAAAGAAGCCCTGATTTTTCTTCTTGAATGAAGAGCACGAACTTCACTCAAGTAAGACAAATGAAATGACCGAGGCAGGGGCATCCTGTCATGGAAATCAGATCAATTTTATAATCCCCAGGACGGGGGTTATGGCCTCGTTATCTCTCTTTCATTACTTTCTCTGCCTCCATTTTAGCAGATCTGTGTGGAATGATTGAAATGGCCAGTTTGATTTTTCTGTATCCCCCATTCGGATCCATTTGTTCACTGCTCAGACTTATTAATAGCCAGCTCATACATCCACAGGTGTATCCCTCCCCTCCATCTCGCCGTGTTTAATATTCAGTTCGGAATTATACAGATATCTGGGGCTGCTGTGGGCTCTGAGAATTCGACGCTGCACGCAACAAACTCTAATCCCATTGCAAGATCTGTTAAATGGGATAAATCACACGCTTTTAAGAATAAATTAATTGGCTAATTATAATACACAAAATAATATATAGTATTGATTATACTGATAATATATATTATTTGTTTGAATTTACTGTCAATATAATCATGGGGAGTGAGAGTGAAAGAGAAAACATGCTTTTCATCCTGAAAAAAAAATAATCCCCCAACAGGGTTTTTGAGCATCTTGAAATAATATCAAGTCACGATTTGTGTGATCTTTAAAGTTCAGTGCATGGTCTCAACATTCCCATAGAAACATTTATTATTTCTCTATAACAGTGGCACCTGCAGGACCTAATTTAGATCCAGGCCCCATTGTGCTAAATGCTGTCCAAACACATAGTAAGAGACAGTTCCTGCCCTGAAGGGTTTATAGTCTAAATAGACAGCATTATAATCCCCATTTTACAGATAGGAAACCGAGGCACACAAATTATTATTTGCCCACGGTCATAAATGAGGTATGCTGCAGAGCCAGGCCTTGAACCTAGATATTCTGAGTCTCCATCCAGTGCCTTTATTACAAAGCCCCCCCTCCTCTTGCACTGAGCCCTATTGGCAAACCATATCCATCGCTGACATGCAGATTTTACGTGATTGACCTGTAATGAACCTCTATCTAATTAGATCCAATTCCTCCCCCCCTCCAGTTTAAGGAGCGACTGACTTGTCCTCTTCTTATAAGTGAGTTTATTACAGCTATGCAACTATACTATTGCAGTCAGTTTTTCCTCCCTCCTCTCCTAATGATGACACATTTCAGCACTGGCTTGGGAACGTCCAATAATTTTTTTGCTGCCCCCCACCCCCAATAACTTTCATTTAAATGGGAATTTAGTGCTGGGTTAAGGTGCTCAAATTTCAGCCCTGAAGATTGAAGCCTTCTCTTTAACCACAGGGGAACGCACAATTCCTCTCCATACAATGGCCCTCTATTTTGTCCCCATCCCGGACCAAAGGGAGGACATCTATCTATCTATGGCTTTTCTATAGCTTCTTTCACCATGTTACCTATGCACTGAGTTTGCAAAGTGTATGGATAAGCAGGTATTTAATGCTTCATGTTTATTCAAGGCTACCAGAAAATGTGATGACTGCAGTGGTGAATTTTGTGAGGTGGAGACAGGCCTGAGACCACCCATATAAGTCAGCAAAATACTGAGAGATGACAACACTATTCACCCAGCCTGGCCTGGATTCTACCCAGTGATCTAGAGGCGAAAAGCTACATTGCCAATCTCCTGCCTTGTACAGTTGTTCCCAGTTCATCAAAACCCTTACGGCACAGAACGGTAGTTTATGGCTTATAAATGTGGTTTCTAATACTAGTTTCAGTCAGTTTCCGGAACCAAAATATTCAAGCCAGTTCAGAAGTACAACTGTAAAAAGACAAGCATTGTGAAACCCCTCTGTAGTTGAGAAGGAACTGAGTACTGACTGATATGTTACAGAACTCGTGTCATGCAAGCATTATAGAAGTTTAGTCACTAACTTCCATCAGAGAGAACAATCAAAATCATGGGGGCTGTGGAAGAATGAATTTTAAATGACAGATGCCATCAAAGAAACCTACTGCACCATCCAAAAGGCATACACGTAACTCACATAAATCTGCGGTGAGAGAGCTCCTGTTACCCAGTTCACAGCAGAATCAGTAGACTCCTCAGCTTCATACATGCCAAAAAATAACTGCTTTAAGATTTGAATTACTTTATCTTCAGCCTTTGCAGCCACGAGCCAAAGCCAAGTTTACAATCTTCTGATTTATTAGGGTCAGTGCTAACCTCCTGGTGGGGAGAGTGAGAGGATGGATATTACACTCTTGACAGAGGAATTTTTTCCCAACACTTAGCAACTCCTCCTTCAAAGCATTTTGCAAACACTAATTAATTAAAGCCTCACAACAGCTGTGTGAGGTGGCCAAGTATTATTACTATTGCCATGTCTCGAGGCAGAAAGCGCTCACGTAGTAGGTGACTTTCCAAGGCCACATAAGGGGTCATTTTCAGAGCTATAATTAAAATTCAGGGGGTTCTAGCTTCTGGTCTGATAGCCAGAGCACTAGCACATGATCCTCCCTTCCTTGGAACCTTTTCAGTACTAGTTGTGCTGAGGGATTGAAGAACATACCCATGATCCGATCCTGATCCCTCCCATCTCCCCTATCTGCGGAAGCCTCCTCCTGACCAGGGACCAAAACCTTCATAAATGACCTTAGTCTCCTACTTCCCTCCTAAAGTCCCTCATTAAGATCTTTCTGTTCTCAGAGTATATTTGCACATGGAGCTGGGGGTGTGATTCCCAGCTGAAGGGGACAAGCTAGCTGTCATCAAGCTAGCGTGCTAAAAATAGTGTGTAGTCGTGGCAGTGGGAGCTGCGGGATGGGCTGGCCGCCTGAGTGCGTACGTAGGGTCTTTGATAGGCGTGTACACGGGGCGGCTAGCCGGCCTGCCAGGTGCGCTGCCGTGGCTACGCTCTATTTTTAGCATGCTAGTTTGATGAGAGCTAGCAAGAGTATGTCTCCTGGAGCTGGGAATCAAACCCGCATCTCCAAGAGTAAACATACCCTTAGTCCCCTCAAGCTCATCCAACATGTGCTCTTCTTACCTAGGCTAAGAACCATCCCTGCACACTTCTCCCATTGGGCCCCTTCCCACAAGCCTACAACACAGTGTCTTCCTTCCCTACTGCCAGAAGCCTGCCACTGCTCTTCTAAGGGGCTCCTCCCCAAGCCAAAAGAGCTGGTATTTGGGAGTCAGGTCAGCTGGAGGCACATATCCAGAGGTTTTGGCAGCAGGGAGCTGTGGTGGATGAGGTCATCTGCCAGACAAGAGAGTCAATCTATCCTGTCTTCCTGCTGCTGGAAATCCTCTCCAGTGCCTGCATTAGTACCCTGTCTGACCCACCTCCAAACATCCGGTTTCTAAATCTCCTCTACCGAGGAGGCAGAGACTCCTCGGCTCTTCTTTCGGCTCTAACTCTGACGCTGGAGCAGTCCCGTAACTTCTGCCCCTCTCTACCTGCAACGGCACTCATCCTTACCTGCCTCAGGGATGTCGTGGGGACAAATCGGTAGATTTTTTGCAAAGTGATTTGAAGATGGAAAGCACTATAGAATGCTCAAGTATTCTTGGTCTCTCAGTGGTGTGTAAAGGCCCCAAAGTGGTAGGCGCTGTACAAACACATAGTAAGAAACAGTAACTGCCCTGAAGAGTGTACAATTTAAATAGACAAGATGAACAAAGACTATTACTCCTATTTTAGAGATGGGGAATTGAAGCACAGAGAAATTAAGTGACTTAAGATCACACAGGGAGTCTGTAAGCAGGTCTCTGTAGGAATCGAGGTCAGATCTCCAGAGTCCAAGTCCAATGCCTTAACCGCAAGACCACTCTCTCTCCCCCGATTATTTATGCATTATCTTTGAAGCTGTAACATCACAGCTATTCTCCTTTATTTATTTAGCACTGGTGCTTCCCAATTACTATTCCACCTGCTCCTTGGCGTGTTCATTCATGTAGGCGCTGCAGTCACCTTATGAACTCCTCTAGATTGGACGGTTCTGCCCTTACAGGCCCTGGTTTTCAGAAACAGCCAGTCTCAAGTTAAGAATTCAGAGAACTAATTATGGAGGGAGCAAAAGGGCGAAGAGCCACATGCACAGTCACAAGCAATTCTCTGTCAAACAGTAAATGGCTACTGCAAGTCACCACTCTATTACTGACAGCCCATTTACAGCCACTCACAAGGAAGGAGGGGCCTCGAGCTGTTAAATCCACATTGTGATCCACGCGCTTCCCAACTCCAGATCTGGGGTTTTGGTTCTGCCAGTTAGAGGGTGAAGTTCAGACCCAGATCTGGGTTTGGGGCATGAATCTTCATGGGATATTATTGAAACTATTGCAAAGCAATGGAGAATCAGGCCCTCTGGCTAACACCCCCAACCTAGTATCCAAAGCGCCGGGGCGTTTGGATCCAGGGATACACGCAATCTTTGTGTGTCAAAGCTTAACCAATGGGATGCAGACACATCAATCCAAATTCCTCCTGCCCTGAGTTACTCCAAGGTTGAAGTTAGCGCGTTAAATTCTGGGAATGGAAACATCGCACCTATGCAGCAGTTTCCCAGCTCCTTCTCTAAATCAAAAGTGGGATGGTGTGTGAGAAATCCCTGCTTTTTCAGATTGAAGGTGTGCTCCCTCTGCTCCTGGCTGGTAAAACCCATGGGTGCTAATTGCAGTTGAGCCCATGAGGAAGTGGCCATTTAAAATAAGCCCCCTTCCCTCTTCATATCACTAAAAATCAGAACCAGACTTTGCTTCACTCCTGCACCCGCCATACATTCAAAGGAGAAAATTCCTACAGGGCTAATATCCAGCTGGCATTCTGATGCCAGTGAAAAGAACATTATTTGGCAGCTGGTGTGCTGTGGCTGCTTCTATCCTAATCACCTTGCAAAACATTATAGGGCCATCCACAAATAAACAGCAAGGAGATGAGAAGAGGCAGGATAAAAGAGAGAGAAAGCAAGTATGCAGCAAATCGGAATAGATAGGGACACTGGAATTGCCACATGGACTGTCTGGTCCAAACTTGTCTGATTAGTGTAGCCACCTATCACCTCTCATGTTATACTTAAGTTGTACATCCTTTTTGCTAGAGGTCTGTACAGCACCTAGCACAGTGGGGCTTGCGGTACAAAATACAGATACAAAATACAAATAATTAATAATTATTGATGGGCTCTTAAAGCAACTAAGCCAGAGGTTCAGCATTCCAAAGGGACATTGGGGAGGGCCCGGGGAGAATTGGGGATTGCCTGATTCTCCTGTGAGTCTAAAGCGTAAGTTATTTCAAACCACATTTTGAAGTGCATCTATTTCATTTTTACCTGGTATACACAGCTGTGTTTTCTATTCCTCACAAGTCTCTCCTTTCATTGGTTATATTCCTCCCCATCCCTTTCAGTAAGAAGCAATAAACTCACTTAAAGTGACAAAGGTGCCAGAGTTAGTCTGCAGAGAGGCTCACCGAAGACTGACAAATGTTCTCAGCCTTCACCTATCTTGTCCAGCATATCACATGAATTTGCACCATCAATTGCCCAGCGCCCTAGATGGATAGCAGGTATCTCTCCCAAAAGAAATGCTCTTCTGAAATATTTCTGACAGTGCGAAGCAACACAGAATCATAGGAATGATGGAAAAGACCGGTTAGAGCAGGTCACCTGATCCATCCCTCTGTAAGTACAAGATTGCTGTTGATAGCATGCTTTTCAGCCATTTCTGTCCAGTTGAATTTTAAAATGTTCCATGTCATTGGACTCCAGCTACTTTCCTTGGGAGACTATTCCAGGTCTCAACTCTGGGACATCTTCCTGGTATTCAGCCTAGCTCCTTAGTTTATTTTCCTCTCAATACTCCTACCTTGGTTCCACTCCACCCTACCCCGCAAGTTACGTTACCTGGTATTTACCATCCTCAGAGGCTTGGTCTACACTGGAACCTGAACGACATAACTTTTGTCATTCAGAAACGGTGTGAAACCCCCGCCAAACGACAAAAGTTTTGCCGACGAAAAGCGCTGATGCGAATAGCGCTTTGTCCTGCCGACAAAGCTACCACCACTTGTTGGTGGTGGAGATTTTTTGTCAGCCGGCAAGCTCTCTCCGGCCGACAAACGGCGGCTACACTGCGTGCCTTTGGGGGACACTTTCGAATATTGTAAAATTGCCATGAGTTGTGCCAGATATGCCATGTAAGGTATCTGCAAAACTGTTATAATTTGCCAAGTATGATAATCTTGTTTATATGTTTGTATTATGAGTTATAGATATGTATGTATGTACATGTCTGTATGTTCAAACTTGTGCTATGCTTCTGGGTGACATCCCCAGACGGTTTGGTATCAGCACTGCCTAGCCTGCTTGATGGCTCATCAAGGAACATCAACTGAACAATTAACCCATTGAAAGGGTCAAGGGCTACACCTAATGACTCAGCAAGGCGTGCAGGCCTATGGACAGAACTCTAAGGCTTCCAGGCCATCTGCTGGCCACCTTGTGTTTAGGACAAAGGCAGCACAAGCCACATGGCAAAAGACTATAAAAGGCAGCTGCATCTTCTCCATTTTGTGTTCAGTCCTGCTTCTTACCTCTGGAGTAACTTTTCCACAAACAAATCTGTGAACAAAGGACTGAATGACCCATCCAAGCTGTGGATGTGTTCCAGAGGGACTTTCAAGCCAGCAAACTCACCCATACTGCTAGGAACCTGATGGACTTTGAAGTCTTTGTAGGTATGAGACTGTTTTACCATTTAACATCTCTCTTCTTGTTCTTTTTTCTTTATAATAAACCTTTAGTTTTAAACACTAAAGGATTGGCTGGCAGCGTGGCATTTTGGGTAAGATCCAAACCTATACTGCCCTGGTAATGTGTCTAACCCTTTGGGGTCAGAAGAACATTTTGTATATGTGAGCAGAGTTTTTTAAATAACTTCTCACTGTACTGGACCTGTGTGCTGGACTGGGAGCCAGAGAACTGGAATGCAATAAAGGGAGCTGCGTGATTTCTTTTTTGCTTCTTCATAGCCAGTGTGGGGGATCAGAAGCACAATTTGTGACTGGTTGGGGAGTTTAACTTCTCTGTTACCCACCGGTCTTGAGAGTATCTGCTCCCCCTTTTCCAGCCTGCCCTGACCTTGGTATTTCCAGTGAGGGCTGCCCCTTGAACCCCAGGTCACAGTATCGTTCCATTCCCCCCCCCCCCAATGAAATGTAATCAAAATCAACGTGTTGAAAGCGAAATGTTTCACTTTCAAAGAACAAGCATTTTCCGACAGAAAAATATTACATTAGAAATTATCAGACCAGCTACACTTAGCACTTCCTGGAAGAGATGTAAATTCATTTAGTTGAAAAACTTTTATATGTAGACAACTAAATAACTAAAACCAAAAACTTTTAAAATTTTCATTATTTCTACCCACAAACCTTCCCAATGGCATGATCCACTGTGGTCCTGATCCTGAGAAGCACGTGCTTAACTTTAAACACATGAATAGAAGGGGCGCTTAAGTGTTTGGCTGGGTCAAAGCCAGAGTACTCAGCACCGACTGGGAAAATAAGTCATGTCTGAAAACATGTTAGCTACAAATATTTTAACATGACTCAGTACCTAGTGTAGTCACAGTTTAACAGCTTTAAAAATATCTCAGCTGATTCTGGTCAATGCTAGGCCTGCTATGTTTTTAAAGGTGTAAAACTCTGTCTACATTAGGTGCAAAGTCATGCTTAAAATTGTTTTAACTAAACACGTTCTCAAACCTGGTCTATTTTTCATCTTGAAAGTTCTGAAAGAGAATAAATTTCTCTCATCCCTAATGATTATAATTTCTCGGAGCCCAGTTCTTCATCAGGAACATTGCAAGTCTGACACATCATACCAGTCAAGTGGTTTCTTTCAATTTGTATCCATGGAAGACAAAATTTTTATTCAGAGGCAGAGACGCACGAGGTGACAGCATCTGAAAGAACCACTAGCTAAAACAGGATATTGCCAATCACGACACAGCTCCTTAATATGGTTTGGGCAGTACAGATTAATCTTCCTCTAGATGACATTCCACAACTGTCTTAGAGGCTTTTAATCTTTTGAAGCAAGAGTGATGCCTACGTGCTCACATATTATTGGGTTTTAACAAAGTTCAAGGGCTTTTTTCTTTCGGTAAGGAGATGTCCCTAACTTTCTGCTGGATTTGTGATTAAGGTGCCTACCCACTTTGGATGGATGTGAATCATCTCTCAGTTCAGCCGGCACATCTCCTGCTGCACTGCAAAAGATGACAGCAGCTTGGTTGAATGCACAGGGTGCTGTCCCGAGAATCAGGAGACCTAGCCACTATTCTGGACTCTGCCTCTGAACTTCTGTGTCAACCTTGGGCACACCCCTTCAACTCTCTGGGCCTCTGTTTCCCCTCTCACTTAAGTGCCTGTTTAGATTGTAAACTCTTCACGGGAGGGACTGCCTCTCTCTGAGTCTCTAGAGGTATATAATGTTTTCACCTCCCTGCTCATAGATCATAGAGAGCCGAGAAGCGATATCTACACTACATTCTAAACCCAAGTCAATGGGACCCAGGCTTGCAAACTCAAAGATCCCAAGCCCATACTTGATGTACACACTACATTGTAAACCAGGGCTTACAATTGCTGGACTCAGGTCTTACTAGGGTAACCAGACAGCAAATGTGAAAAATCGGGACAGAGGGTGGGGGGTAATAGGAGCCTATATAAGAAAAAGACCCAAAAATTGGGACTGTCCCTATAAAATCAGGACATCTGGTCACCCTAGGTCTCACAGCTGTGCTAACGCATCCATACTGCATTACACAGACCTTCTAACTCGGGTCTGCGGCTTGAGCTGTGTCCACACTGCAAAATTATAGAGCTTAGATCGATCACTACCCGGATCGGCGGGTAGTGATCGATCTATCGGGGATCGATTTATCGCATCTAGTGTAAACGCGATAAAATCGATCCCCGATCGCTCTGCCATCAACTCCAGAACTCCACCGTGGTGAGAGGTGGCAGTGGAGTCGACGGGGGAGCGGCAGGTAAATCGACCTAAGATATGCCGACTATTCGCGTAGCTGAAGTTGCGTATCTTAGGTTGACCGCCCCCTCTCCCCCCCCAGTGTAGACCTAGCCTGAGTCACAGAGGGACCTGGGCTCTGACCCATCCCCCAGCAGAGTCCTGAGTGCTTGCTGACCCGAGTCAGACTGATTTGCATGTGGACGGAAGCAAGGCTTGGGCTCAAACTTGAGTCAGAGCCTGGGCTTAGTATGCAGTGTAGACACACCCTATGTTGCCTAGCACAGTTGGGACCCCAATTGGGTCCTCTAGGTGTTCTCCTAAGAGAAATAACAGCCTGCTACACCTCCAACATTTGCTGCATGTGACCAGAAAATGCCAATCTCTGCTGTATCCTGTGTACTAGAGACAAGTGCAATCCAGTGGATTGGGCATGAGGCTAGAATTCAGCAAGTTCTATCCCCACTTCTGTCACTACCTTATTGTTTAACCATAGACAAGTCACTTTGCCTTTCAGTGCCTACGTTCCCTATCCCACCCTTTGTATGCCATGCCTATTTAGAGTGTACGCTCTCTGGGACTCAGGCTGTCCCTCATGAGGTGTTTGCATGGCGTCTGCCAGAGTGGGATGCAAATCTTATTTGGAATCTCTAGGTGCTGCTGTCACACAAAGAATAGTAGTAATGGAGGCCAATGCTTTGCCTTTCATTCCTCCCGACAGCCCATCCCCATCGCTGCTGCTCCAAGGGGATTTCAGCCACAGCAAAACCTGCCCCACATTTTAACCAATACTACCACCTAGCTCTTGTACAGCATTCTTGACCCCTGGACTTCAAAGTGCTCAACCAAAGGGGGTCAGTATCATTAGCTCCATTTTATTGATGGAGGCATTCACTGCACCGGGGACGTGTGACTGCAGCACATCTCATCCCTGAGCTAGCTTTGATCGAGAAGGGTAAAATAACTTGCCAAAGGTCACCCAGCAGCGGGACCGGGAATAGAACCCAAGTCCCAGGCTCTATCCACTAGAGAACACTGCTTCTCTATGACTTCTCTACATAAGGCACAAGACGATATAGAATTTGATCCAGTATTCTTTGCGAGTTAAAAGTTTTGCTCAAGCGACATCTCTTCCAAGGAAACCAGAATCCCCTTGTGTACCACCTAACAAATGACAGAGTGCTCTCTCTCTCTTTCTCTCTCAAAAAAATTCTGATCCATGTCAGAAAACCCACGGTATTCTGTTTTAAATCTCTCTCTTTGACAGACAGTGGATTAAACAGAAAATGAGTTACATCTCCCAGAACCATATAAATGTGAGTTCCATGCTGCAAGGTAGCATGACAAATAGCTGCTGATATAGAAGAATAAAAATAAACCACATTTGAGATCAGTGCAGGCATCACTACTTGTATCTGCCATGAAAATCATCTCGAAACCATTGGATAAGAATTTGAAGTGCATGGCTTCACTGACATAAAAACTGTGAAACTCTCAGAAAGGAAAAGAACAACAATCAAAATGGTGAACATATGATGCATGGAAAATAGTCCCTGGTTCTAGCCATTCCGCTCAAGTGACTAAGGAAGGGAGGGGCAGATTTTGGTGGTTCTGATCTGGAAATAACCAGGAAACATGTTAAACCTCAGAAGAGTGGCTGATCTGCGCTTGTGTGAGGATATTTCTAAAGGGCAGCCTGGGGTTTATTAAAATAGTTCAGACCTATGCACCATATTCATACTAAATTATTCAGAAGGAGAGACGGAATTATTTTGTCTCACGTTGCAAAAGTGATTCAGTGTAAGAATCCAGTAATTTTCACTCAGATATTTCAAAACACTTTAGAAAAGGAGATAAATAACATTATCCCCATTTTACAGATGAAGAAACTAAGGTACAGAACAATGAAAAGTCTGGCCCAATATCACCCAGAAGGCCAGCAGCAGTCACAGGAATAGGACCTAGGTCTCCAGGTGGCCCACCTATGAGGCCTCAATGAATGTTTCTGCACCCCTGGTTCAGTGTGTGATATAGTCCCCTCTTTGCCTGCTCTACAGAGGACACGAGTCTGTTACAATGCCCGCTAAGGAGCCTGGACTCTTTAGTTCATGAGTTTAGCTCTGGAGGTCCCTGGTCTGTTGGCCAAAATGGCAGCTGTCACACTTGTTTCTCAATCAATATATTTATCAGATTTTAAACCATTTTCTCTCACCCTCGTAGATGAGGGAAGGTCTTGTAATAAAGACCAGGGAGCGGGACTCAGAATTTGACTTGCTGTGCGACGGCGTGAACGTACCATCAGAATCGGATTTTCAGAGACTCTGAGTACCCCACAGCCAGGGCCGGCTTTAGGCTGATTCGCCTGATTCCCTGGAATCGGGCCCCGCGCATAAGAGGGCCCCGCGTTCTGGCCGGAGCGCGGCAAGCCCCGCGGCCCCGCTCCCCCAGCCGGAGCTCTGGTTCTGGCGGGGCCCTGCGGCCCCGCTCCCCCGGCCGGAGCTCCGGTTCTGGCGGGGGAAGCCCCGCGGCCCCGCTCCCCCGGCCGGAGCTCTGGCGGGGCAAGCCCCGCAGCCCCGCTCCCCCGGCCGGAGCCCCGGCCAGAGCACGGCAAGCCCTGCCCACCCGGTGAGTACAAGCCCCGCCCCCCACAAATCGGGCCCCGCACTTTGTAAAGCCGGCCCTGCCCACAGCTCCCACTGAAAACAATGAGAGTTGTGGGTGCTCTGCCCTTCCTTGGGATCCAGTCATGCTTTCAATCCCACCTCTCTAACTACTGCTTTCTCCATTTGCGATGGCCGTGCCTCATCCTCTTTTAACCCCCTCTACTGAAGCATCCCTCACGTCTTCCTCCTCTTATTACATGTCCTTTCTTCTGCAATGTCTTCAAGGTAGTTCAGCATTGCTATTATTTCTCTGATGATGCTAGTCAACCCATTTCCTCTAGAGTCAGGGAATCAAACTTTTGAAACAATTTTAATTTCCTATTTTCAAGTTGAAGACGGACTCGAATGGTTCACAGGTCTCGTGCTGGCCCTGTGCCTGGGGGATGAACTGCACCCTTACTAAAGAATAAAGCTTCATAAGTCATCATCTAAGACTCCAGTAGTTATTTTTCTTACCTGACTTTTTATAAGAAGCTTCTGAGCATTTTATTTATCAGAATACTAAAACTAACCCCACAAGAGCAATGGTATTTATTCACTACGCAAAATCCTCCAGCGGATTTATACGGCAATAGCGTCTTTTGGGCCCAACTGAAATCAGGACCCTAGGGAGAGTCAGTTCCTGCCCTAAAGAGTGTAAACAGACAAGCTGGACAAAAGATTGGCTGGGAAACAGAGGCACCAAAAAGTGAGCGACTTGCCCAAGATTACACACAGGCCAGAGGCTTAGCTAGTAATAAAAAGCAGGTCTCCCAAGGTCCAATCCAGTGCCCTAGCCTTTAGGCATCTGAAATTGGGCACCCCCCTTCCCCCAAATCAGTAGTCACTTAATGAAAAGCTTTCACTTTAAACTTAACTTACACGTTGTCTGTGAGGAACAGGAAGTATAGGAAAGCCTATAGTTTTAGGGTTTTGTTGTTTGTTCTGAAAAGGCAGGTTTCTGGTTCAGAGTGCAACATGACATACTGTCCAGCAGCACAATGGGTTGTATCACTGTATCGCACCACTGGGAAAAATCTTCCTTTTCTTATTCCATGTCATCTTCCTCCGCTTAATCTTATCTGACAGGTGCTAGCTGAATGTAGGAACAGGACAGCAGCGCTTTCACCATTCGGAAGATCCATCACAAACACTGTCAGTCTTCCAGTGGTGTGACTTTTCACACCCTGTTTGCAGTCACTCCAGGCCTTATCCTGTGCTTTTGGGGCCTGATCCTGACAGGTGCTGGATGTGCTCCATTCCCATTGACCTCCTGCCTCGTCCTAGGAAGCGGGGGGCGCTCAGCTAGGGTGACCAGACAGCAAGTGTGAAAAATCGGGACGGGGGTGGGGGGTAATAGGAGCCTATATAAGAAAAAGACCCAAAAATCGGGACTGTCCCTATAAAATCGGGACATCTGGTCACCCTACGCTCAGAACTTCACAGGCAGTGCTGAACACTTTTGCAGGATCAGCCCGTAGAGTCACACAGCTGAAGTCTGTCTCTCTTCACTTGGACATATCTAGTACATAGAACTTCAGTAAAATTGTCAGCCTGTGTGCGCTTTTATATCACACACGCAGACCATCTGTGCTGAGTAATGCTGTCTGTGGTGCAGGCACGGATACTGCTTCCTACCTGGGATGATTTGAGCTCTTCCAAACGTAGTTACCCGCCTGTGAAAATTCAAGTGCTTCTCTCCCTCCCTCTTCACATCACTATTGTGATCCTTATTTTACAGATGGGTAAACTGAGGCACAGAGCTGTTAATGTTTTTTTCCCCAGAAGTGCTGAGCACCCAGTGCCTGAAGCCAATGGAAGCTACAAATGTTTAGAACTTCTGAAAATTAGACTATGAGTAATTAGGCCAAACATAAGTTAGAGTTAGAGCCAGGAATAGAAACCAGGAGTTCTGGCTTACAATTCCCGAAGGCAACCACCATCTTCCACGTACACATAACAACAGGTCACTGTCTTCCTCACTATTAATGAATCTCAAAGCCAAAAATCACTTGGCCATTTGAAGTTATCCACAGTGCAAAGATGGTGGTAACCCAGTCACACGCTTCAGGGCATGTACTGCACTGCACAGTGGTCTAGTGCATTACAGAGTCTACTTTCCACTGAATAATTAGCTGTTGTCAATGGCCGAAGGCAGGAGACAGGCCTTAGGGACACATTTGGATCCACTATTGCAAACCCTCTGTTCCTCATTCTTCTCTGTTGTTGCACTCTCTCTTCCCCCCTCCCCATTGGGAGTGGATAGAAATCCCAGGGCTGCTTGGGCTGGAGCTAATAATACAGTGAGGATGGACCAGCTCCAGTTGCAACAGTTCATCAGATGCTAATCCAATCACTGTGTGTTAGTAAACTAACTCTCTCACACACACACACACACAAACACACACACACAAGCTGAGAATTTTGTTTTGCAGAGTGGTCACTCTCACTCCAGTTCGGCTAGCTCGAGTGAGCGTACTAGCTCGAGCCAATTGTTCCAATGAAGACACCTCCTTATGACAATTCTGGTAGACGTGGTGGGTTTTTTGGCAGCATGGACTCTGGTTCACTAGGAACAGGTCATAAACCAGCGAGTTCTACAGTCTCTTGGTGAAAAGCAAGCTGGTTTGCATCTCAGAAGGCACAATCCCCTCCCCAAACTCCTTGGTACACTAGGCAGCTTGAGGGAATGAATAGCTCCATGGGCCAGGGCAAAGGTAGGGGCAGACCCATGGCCTGAGGAAGGAGCAGGCCTGCACCTGCTTGAGCACAGGTGCTGCTAGGGTTAGGTCCTCGCACCGATAATGGAGGAACTTTGCCAACACCAGGAATTGGACCAGGGACCTCCAAAATGAAAAGCCTGGGCCTCTGCAGCTTCAGATAAAGAACAAGGATCTATAAGGGGATGCTGTAACAGGCTCATATCCTTTGTGCAGCAGGTACAGAGGAGGACAGACACTCCACATGCCCTTGACCCAGGGCCGGCGCAACCCATTAGGCGACTTAGGCGGTTNGTTCCAATGAAGACACCTCCTTATGACAATTCTGGTAGACGTGGTGGGTTTTTTGGCAGCATGGACTCTGGTTCACTAGGAACAGGTCATAAACCAGCGAGTTCTACAGTCTCTTGGTGAAAAGCAAGCTGGTTTGCATCTCAGAAGGCACAATCCCCTCCCCAAACTCCTTGGTACACTAGGCAGCTTGAGGGAATGAATAGCTCCATGGGCCAGGGCAAAGGTAGGGGCAGACCCATGGCCTGAGGAAGGAGCAGGCCTGCACCTGCTTGAGCACAGGTGCTGCTAGGGTTAGGTCCTCGCACCGATAATGGAAGAACTTTGCCAACACCAGGAATTGGACCAGGGACCTCCAAAATGAAAAGCCTGGGCCTCTGCAGCTTCAGATAAAGAACAAGGATCTATAAGGGGATGCTGTAACAGTCTCATATCCTTTGTGCAGCAGGTACAGAGGAGGACAGACACTCAGGGCCGGCGCAACCCATTAGGCGACCTAGGCGGTCGCCTAGGGCGCTGCTGTTTTGGGGGCGCCGGCGCCCCGGCCGTCCGCTCAATTTTGGGGGCGGGACCTTCCGCCGCCGCTGTTGGGGGCGGCATTTCGGGGGCGGGACCTTCCGCCGCCTAGGGCGCCAGAAGAGCTGGCACCGCTACTGCAGACACTCCACATGCCCTTGACCCAGGGCCGGCGCAACCCATTAGGCGACCTAGGCGGTTGCCTAGGGCACTACTATTTGTGGGGCGCCGGCGCCCCGGTCGTCAGCGCAATTTTGGGGGCGGGATCTTCCGCCGCCGCTGTCGGGGGCGTCATTTCAGGGGCGGGACCTTCCGCTGCCTAGGGTNAGGGCGCTACTATTTGGGGGGCGCCGGCGCCCCGGTCGTCAGCGCAATTTTGGGGGCAGGATCTTCCGCCGCCGCTGTCGGGGGTGTCATTTCAGGGGCGGGACCTTCCACTGCCTAGGGCGCCGAAAAAGCTGGCGGCGCTCCTGCCTTGACCTGTAGATTTCCCAAGCAAGCGGACAGGTGCCTAGGCTGCATTGGTACTTTCCCCTTCAGATGCTTTTGCACTACCCCAAGGTGGAATTCACCCCTCTGCAGAAGGGGGCAGCACTAAGGCCTATGCACCATTTCAATTCCACATCAACCCTCAAGCTGGGAGCTGAGTGGGCCTTAAGTTGTACATAGGTCTTGTGTTGGCCCTCTAAACAGGGGTGAACTTCACTCCAAAAGGGATAGGTTGAAAGTCAGGGACTAAACACTTTTTAAAAGTTATTTTTTGGGATTCACAAAATTCTTCTGAGGCCCAGACCCTCAAAGTATTTAGGTGCCACTGGAATTCAGGTCCTTAAATACCTTTGAGGATCTGGGCCTGGGTCCATGATTTCACTTTGCCCCCTCTACAAGGAGGGTTTACTTTGAAAATAAAATGAAGGGAGCGGTTTCCTCAAGAGCTGAGGACCCACAGAACTCCAGCTGGAGTGAGAGATGCAGATGTTCAGCATCTCTGAAAATCAGTCCCACCTTGATTATTTTTCGTGAAAGGGAAGCCTGTACTATGTAGTTGACTTGGAAGGAGCAAGCTGTGTGGGTAAAAAGGGAGACATCCAAAAGTGAAAACCTGCCCTATTAGCTTCACTCATAAGCTCGCTGATCGAGATTGGCATGGCCATAGGCACCGACTCCGTGGGTGATCCAGGGCTGGAGCACCCACAGAAAAAACATTAGTGGGTGCTTAGCACCCGCCGGCAGCCAGCTCCCCAACACCCCCAGCACCTCCCGCCCACAAAGAGCTCAAGTTACTTGAAGCAATACGGGGAGACAAAGGAACAGCAATAGGTTGGGGGAGAAGTCCTCCAGCGAAGAAGCAGTCTACAGTTAACAGAAGCAACCCTACACTATCCCTCCTAGCAGGGTCCCCATCAGAGGTGAAAGTAAGCCGGTCTGGTCTGGTACAGTGTACCGGAAAGAGACGGTACACAGCCGACCATACCAGCAGGGGGCAGCTTCCCCAGGATGGCAATTTAAAAGGGCCCTGGGCTCCGGGCAGCAGCAGCCACAGCCCCGGGCCTGGGGCTCCTGACTACCGCTGCAGCTACCACTACCATGGGGCTCCGGCAGTGATTTAAAGGGCCCGGGGTTCCCAGCCGCCGCTACTGCAGCCGGAGCCCCAGGCCCTTTAAATCTCAATTTAAAGGGCCCGGGGATTTAAAGTCCTGCCTCTTCCGGTTGAGGCCATGCCCCCTTTCGGTTGAGGCCCCACCCCCCTGCTCAGGACCCCGGCCCTGCGTACCGGTAAGTCCTTTAAGTTACTTTCACCCCTGGTCCCCATAGTAGGATGTACTAGGGGCAGGAGGAGGCAGGATTGTAGTGCTCAATGCTATGGGGATTCTGGATTACAAAGTATTCCACAGAGAGACAAGGTCTGTGAGGTAATACTGTGATTGGACCAACTTCTGTTGGTAAAAGAGACAAGCTTTCGAGCTACACAGAGATCTTCTTCAAGTATCCCATAGGCAGACTGGGCAATGCTGCCATGAAGTAGAAACCGCAGGTCATTTTTGCCCCCACAACAGCTCAGAAAGCTGGGTTGCACATCTTTACCCCCCCTCTTTCTGGGCTGGGCCTCCCAGGAGTCACAGCACAGAATCTAGCCTCTGTGCTTTACAGTGAATAGCACCCCTCCAGTGCGCCGTAGCGTAGCATTTACACATATGCTGTGCAATTACAAATTGCTTCCACGGTTGTAAGGCAGCTCCAAAAATCATTTTTTAAAGCTACCTTTCCAGTCACTGAAGCAACCTAAAATATCTCAAGTGTTTTTTGTTGTTTGACACTTTGGCGTACTTCACACGCTAGCAAATTGAAACCTTTGTCACCAATAAGCCAAGATTTGTTAAAGGAAATGAACCTTCATGGGGTGAATGGGCTGTCGTAATCCCTCAAATATTTCTTCTGTTCTTATTTTCCTTCCTGGAAAATGTGCTGCTCTAGTAAACCTCTGATACTTTTCAGTCACCAAAAAGTGGTGCTTTACAAAAAAAAAAAAAGCCCAACCAATCTCACCACAACTACAGTAGTAAAAAATGCTGCAGTGCTGAATGCTGCTATTCATCTTAGTCGATGACGCTAAATGGAATTTCAAACACGCAGTCAAATCAGTCTACTGAATTGTGGACCGTTACCCCATATGGCAAAATAGTCACAATGGCCTTGATTCAGGAAAGCATTTAAGCTTGTGCTTAAGTCTCCTTGACTTCAAAGAGACTTCAGCACATGTTTAAGTGCTTTTCCAAATAGGGATGTTTTCCTGAATTGGGGCCAATCAGCTGAATTCATTGCTGCACAGAGCCAGAACTAGTGCAGTAATAGCGAAAGAAGAAGATTGCACCTCGTCTATTCAGCCTCACTGCCAAGTAGTAATTAGGATGCATCACTTGCTATATCCACTCTGGGGCTTGCAGCGTTGAGGAACTGCCACAGACTCAACAGGACTGCTTGTGTGTAAGTGTTTGGTAGCAATGGGAGGGTGTGGTCAGTTGATGGCTGCTTGGAGACCTGAATGAGTTTGGCATTTTCAGTCGAGTTCCCAGTGCAGGCACACATCACAACACCCTTTAGGAGAAGACTTTAGCGCCTGACTCCAGGATTCCAATGGGGCTACTCCCAAAGTATGAAACTACCCAACATGAGTAAGAGTGGCAGGACCCGAATGACTAGCAAACTTGTTAGCAAGCTGAGGAGAGACTGACCCACACCGATTGACATTTCCCCTCAGCCCAATCAGAGCTGAGGCACATTAGGCCAATGCCTCTGGTGGGTGTCTGTGTCTCCCCCCCCACCCCCGCCTTTTTTTTTTAAACAGAATGATGCCAGCCGGGATTTTGGCTACCTGATAGAACCCTATAGGGAATCAGGTACTAGTTCTTAGGGAAAAGATCCAACTTCAGTTCATCTGGCTCCACTCATAAGCACTAAAGGCCAGATCCTCAGCTGGCGTAAATCGGTGTAGCTCCATTGACTTACATGAGTTTATTCCAGCTTTGGCTCTGGCCCTCAATTCATACAAAAAATATTAAAGACAGCATATCGGTTGAATTACTTCTCAGTTGAATTAGTCTCTTTAAAATGTAATATCAATTTAAACTAAACGTCTGGTGAGCTTCTACTTCATTGCTGCTCCTTTTCAACTTTGGAGACTAGCTTTTAAGAAAAAAATCTTATGATATTAAATTTGCTTTAATAGCATAGCGTTAGTGGAAACAAAACATGTTCCCTGATAATCATCTGCTACTTCAGAAAAAAACAGCTACCCTATGATCTTTATTTTCATTGGCGATTCCAATTCCATTAACACTTACACTTAGCTATTTTAGTTTGAAAATACAGCCGCAGCACAGAGCAGGATCTCAACTATTTCTTTAGCTTTCAGGGATTTGTGGTTAAAGCATTAGACTGGGACTCAGGAGATCTGGCTGAATCACAGACCACTCGTGTGACCTCAGCAAGTCATTAATCCTTTTGTGCCTCAGTTCCTCATATGTCAAATGGGGAGAATAACACTTTTTTTTTTTAAACCTCACAAGGGTTTGGGGACAATACATTCAAGCATTTGTGGAATGCTCAAATATTGCTACTGCCCTCATTATGGTGGAATCTGACTAGTTATCTAGTTACCATGTGA
Source organism: Platysternon megacephalum (assembly GCA_003942145.1). Classification (NCBI taxonomy): domain Eukaryota; kingdom Metazoa; phylum Chordata; order Testudines; family Platysternidae; genus Platysternon; species Platysternon megacephalum. The sequence goes on along the minus strand of QXTE01000281.1, from coordinate 1,479,782 downwards.
CTTAGATGACCAATCACATACCACAAGTAGTCAAAGCTTCTAATTCTGCTACCCTTATTCAACGTGAATCTCAAGGCTTCAGTGGGATAAATAGCTACCTACCATGAATAAGGGTGAGAGAATTTGTTGTAAGTGAAACAACTCCATAAGTGTAAAGGCTATAGACTATGACCCAAAGAGAGCAGGGTCAGAACAACCTAGAGGATGAAATTTGTTCACAAACTAAATAGGAAAATACACGCAAACAATAAATGCATTCGCAGAAGCCAGGATAAATTCCTGGACAGAACAAAAATGGCTAAGACACTTACTGTTTTATTTGCAAAAAAATCATCTGATCACTTCTAGGAAGATCCTAGCCCCACTGGAATAAATGGGAGTTTTGTCATTGACGTCAGTGGGGCCAGAAATTTACCGTCAGCATATATCATATTCCAAAAAAATGTTACACGTGAGAGATTATTAAGTGCGCGAGTATTAAGAACCAAATATCTCCCCCCTACCCCCACCCCAGCCAAGCAAATTTAACCATGCATGCATTTGGCAGGGAGAGATATTAAAGTGAATTACATTTTACTGTATTAAATCGAGAGAAATTGGTTAAATAAATCATTTTAATCAAAGAAACAAATGGAAAGAGAAATGGAATGATCCCTTGTAGACTGCTTTTGACATCTGTGGATTTGTTTTGTATTCCCTTTCGCTCAATAAACTGAAGGATGACTGAGTTCATTTCACAGAAGATGGATTGTATTTTCCTCTCTGAGCATTGCAATGTCCATTGAATTCAACCAGAAAAAAATTACTGTGCTTTAAAAACTCATGATTTCTATATTATTAGAGACAAACTGCACACCTGGGACAAGGGGAAGGAAATGAATGCATTTGTGATGTACGACAGCAGTGATTATCTAATATTGGCGGTTAATATTTAGGGGCACTTCTAAATAGAATGCACACTAAGAACTGGAGACTGGGCCCCAAACCCAAACCCTGAATCCAGTTTAAACTCCCCACCTCAAACACCCAGATCTGTACATGACATTTGTGACAGACCACATCTACTAACACACTGAAACAGTGGCAGGGAGGGATGGGGGAAGAAATCAAAGCCAACAATGGTGGACTAAAAAAATAACCAAACTTGGCAAGTTGGAAGTCTTAGTGGTGTAGGTAACACCTCTATGCTAAGTGGATAAAATTCATCTCAGTGCAGCAAGCTAAGAAAAGGCCTATGGACTACCTTGGTCCCACTTTAGTCATGTTTTGAGGGCAGAAGTGATGCAATGGCCTTTGTACTAGACCTCTGCACAGGCAGTGAATTTTACCCATGTGAGGAAGACCCTGGGCTAGGAGTGACCAGGTGACTCTTCACCAGAGCTGTAAGGCATCTTGGTGGGATTCATCCATATTGCCCTCAAGTTCCCTCTGGTGGAAGAGAATAACGCAGGTGGGACAGACCTGCCGTTGGTGTCAATCGACAGCACTCCAACTGAAGTCAATGTAGCTATGCAGATTTACACCAGCTGAGGAACTGGCTTGCTATTTTTGCCACATCAAGTGGCAGAGTAGGAAGGTGAAAATAAACCTAAGCCTATCTGTTCTTAGCAGGGATTAGAGAGAAAGAGATACCATTGTTCTTACATATGGGAAGTCCTCACATACTGCAGTGATAAGCACCGATGTAAGAAACTAGACAGCGGCAGCATAAGAAATCTGCAGTGTATGTTGCTTAGGATATTTTTTGTACTGCAGAAGTAAGGAACACAAGCAAAACATTAACCCTTTATGGGAGTTTAATCTAAAATAGAGTCACAATTGTATCTCCAGCTTTTTAGGTTTTTGGGGCCAGACCCATAAAAGTATTTAGGTGCCTAAGCCCCAGACTTGGGAACCTAATTCACAGTTTGTGATCCATCAACCCTGCAGACACCTATACTCACTTGGCTCCAATGTTTACTGGGTATAAGTTAGCTACGTACCTACGGTTCTGCCTCTGGGCATGCATGCAGCTGCCTCCCTCTAGGTGTCCGGAGCCTGCCTAAGCCCCAGAGCAAGTCACAAACTGAGGAAAGACAGGCCTTCCTCTACCGGAGGTGCTCAGAGGCCACCCACTGGATCAGGTCCCATTCAAAATCTGGCTGGAGGAGGAAGAAGTTGTGGTGCCCGCCAGCAGCCAGAGTACTCCCCTGGAAGGTGGAAGACCCAGGTTCAGTTCTCCCCTCTGCCAGGAGGAGGAGGAAGACTCCTGTTTAAATTCTACCTCTCATAACAGTGCCCTAGCCACTGAACTATGGGATATTCTCACATGGGATCTCATCCATCTTTCCTAGTGAAGCTGTTCCACTGTGGATAAATAATGAAAGAGCAAATGGAGCAGGGAGACTGGACCCAGGGTGCCCTGCATCCCAGGCAACTGCTCTAACCACTGGACTAAATCATAAGGTGGGGACCACCGCCACGTCTTCCAGCTGTTTTGTGTGCAATTGGCTAGCTTAGGCAGTTCCCCACCAAGCTGCTGGCTTCTGTGGATCTCATTCTAAGGCACTTTTCTCTCTCCACTCGTACTGGGAGCCTACGCACCAAACTTGGGCTTTGTGGATCACAGTGGTGTTCCTGTGATTTTCTAGCCACCACGATGCTCAGCATTCCAATGCTTAAGTCCCTTTGTTGATCCGGGTCTTTCTTCCTCATAATTTATATTGAAGTTGCAGTTAGGGACACCAGTTAAGCATCAGGGGGCCATGGCATTAGCACAGTAGAGAGACACAGTCAAACAAATATAGATCCCAATTTAGAAGAACTTACAGTCTAAGACCTTGATCCTGCAATTTCCATGAGGCACAAGGATAGGTCCATGTGGAGCTCAGTGCAGAATCCAGGACTTAGTTTGTGACAAGTTGCATCAGCTAGATGAGATTTTAGAGTGGGCGGAGACAAAGAACTTTTAGATAACAATTCAAGAGCCTCTCTCGGCCTTTTATATAAAATCCAGAGCAAAGCTGTCCCTCCTTAGAAACCTTGATTGCTAATAATTTCCTGCAACCAAATGGGAAGCTCAACATACACATTTCCATCAGTTTTGCCCACAAGCCCTTGTTTATTATCTCAAAGGCAGCGGGTGCAAATTATGTATGATGGAAAGTGACTTCAAGCTGGGATGTGTTGCTGTAGGTCACAAGCCTACGCATGCAATACTTCACGTAGGAATTTGCAAATTGGCTTCAATATTTAGCGTCAAAGTGGGTTGTCAAAGGTTTAACAGACCTATTGCCAAAACACTACTCTGGGAGATTGTTTTTTTGATTGAGTCTGTCTTCTGTAAAGTCTCATTTGAATGCTGTTAACACACATCACAGACACTGATGACACTGAATTATTTAGTGCTGCACACACCTATCTTACTTAGATGAAATCTTGCAGATCAAAAGAAAATGTTTACTTCGGACGGATGTAGTTGCAATTTACACAATGCATGATGATGAGAAGGACACAGTGAAATATTATGGGAATCATCTAATAGGAAATTAGTTTAAATTCTTTTCAACAACCCTTATTCGGTCTCATTCATAATGTTGAAGACACAACATACACTGATTCCCAGCCTCTTCTGTCCTCTGATAACATTGTCTGGCTGCTGACTCTCAGACTTTCAATTCATTGATCGTTGTTCTCCTAATATTGTTCCTACCCATCTCCTCCTGTTTTGTTATTGCTGAAGGAGTGAATACCAAGAGGTGATATGGTTATCTATGCAATACAACAAAAGAGAGGCCTCGCTTTTCTCTGCTAGGGAAGGGGACCAGATAACTCAGGATTTATAATGGGATTCAAAAAATTTTTGCCACTGGTTTGCATCCATTCCTGTTTGATACCAACTAGAAATGGCTACCATCCCATAAATACTTGATGTATGAGGATTTGCCGAGTTCATTTCATTTCCTATACATTTCCACATGCAATTAAGCTGGAGCTAATGAGTGAAGTGGCTTGTGTTAAAAGACTTTAGGATTCTTCCGATGGGATTGGTGCCACCCAAATACATGGGGACCGTCAATTCCATTGCTCAGCCAGGTACAAAACAGGACAGCAATGCCCAGGGAAGAAGAACTGGAATTGAGCTATTGCCCCAACAACTTCTCTATACGATGCAGCTCGTCTCTAGGAAGCATAACATAGATAAGAATGAATGGGGAGGAGGGGGAATTGGTTTGAATGGAGCCAGCTGGGCTAAGACCTGATGGGGGAAAGCTATGTCCAAATGAAAGAGCAACAAATTGCAATGGAGATGATGTAGAATCATCTCCATCGGGAGACTACTCACTCTGAACTAAGTAAGGGCCAGATTTTCAAAAATGCTCAGCACCCAACGTGCTGAGCTGTTTGGAAAAGAGGCCACTTATGTTAGGTGCTTAAATGGGAGCCAAGCTCTTCTGAGAATTCTGGCCTCAGAGTGTGGCTGCATTTCATGCATGCACAACTCATTACATGCACGGATTCATTTAAAACATCCCCCTTCATTGTCTAATGCTGCTGAAGACCATCCAGGAACGGTGTTTAGTGAGGAGGTATTGCTGCAGCAGACTATGTAAAGCTGTCTCTTGCAAGTACCAAGTATTCTATTATTTGGGTAGCCCATGCCACCAAATAGTTTCCATGTAACAATGTCCATCAAAACCTGTTTGCCAAAGGGTGCAACATACATCACAGTGTGTGAGGTCTGCTCACAGATCACTAGCTATTACTTGGAGTCACAAATCACAATAACTCTTCTGTTGAAACTGTAAAAGAGAAACTAGAAATGCTTCTAAACTCAATGAGCCATTAAATAGTTGACAGTATTCTTTATAGGAGCCTAGAATAGTTAATTAATCCCAAAATACAGATGGCGAACGTGAATACTTACCACCATCGACTTCAATCGGGATGCCAAGGGCCAGACCTGCAGCTAGTACAAGCTGACATAGTAAATTGAGCTATATCAATTTTACACCAGCTGAGGACCTGTCGCCCCCCCATCCCAGGTGTGATCTAGTGTTTAGAACAAGGGAGGGGGGACTATTAGTCAGAACTCCTGGATTCTATTCCTGACTCTGCCATTAACTTGGGAGCTGGCGCTTTTACACTTACAGATGGGTAAATTGATCCAATGCAACAAAACGTACCTGCCCCACAGATTGTATAAAGCCTCAGTTAATGAATGATTGCAAGGCACTTAGATATCCTTGCCTAAAACACATCAACAGTAGAAAGTGCTATTATTAATAAATCCCATAGAAGACAATTATGTGACAATAAGCCATATTTGGCTCTGACTGCCATCCCAAGGTACTCCCCGAGTTTAATAGGGGTCCATGGGCAGTATTTGTCCAAAGGAGTGATTTTAAAAGCCTATAGGATTCGCTGACTTTGTTTTAAGCATTATGCAGTTGATCCTGTCCCATATAAGTCAATGGGAACAGGATCAGACCCAGCTAAGCTCTTCAGAGAAGGTGATCATGAGAAAGCGCACTCCAGCTCCGAGCAAATGCAAATAGCAAAACCTGAACGAGGGGATTTTAAAGAGCTCTGCAGCTGCACACAACCAGCCAGACAGCACTTGAGCAGTCGGTCACTTGGATGATCCCCAACCAAGTTAAGAGATGTGTGTTAAAACTGATCTTTTAAAATGGTTTCCTTGGATGGAGGGGAGCCAAGGGAAAGGACGATGAATACAAGGACTGGGGTTGGCATGTGCTTGGCAGAATGTCACTAAATATTAGAGAGTGGTCAGGGGGAAAAAAGGGAAATATAGGTTTGTTAAAAGTGTTTGAATCGTTTCATTCTGAATCTAAACAATGTTTCCCTCCCAATTCAATATTTGGTTATTTTCAATGAAAAAATATTATTTTTAAATGGGCCTTTTTGTGAGAGTTTCTGATTTGATTAATAAAGTGGGTTGGGTGTGGGAAGAGGAAATCGGGGAGGAGGAGTTTTGAAGGAAGATTTCTAACCGGCTCTGCTAGATACGTACTGTCTCCTCCTTCCATCTGAGGGGCAGGTTTCAAAGTAAATTCTTGCTTGGCAAGATCTGCAGTGAAACCAGAGACTACACTAGGGGCCACTGCAGAAAGGAAATTTAGTCTCAATATCCATCCAGATAAGAGTTTGCTTCTTGGAAGATAACAGCGCCACTACCGTATAAGAAATTGCTTTATTCACAGAGTTCACCAGCAACAGCCATTTCTTAAAGACTGTGCCATCATCATCTCAACCGGAAGGGCACATTTTTGAAGGTGTTGATTAATGCTTGGTGCACTCCATGACTAGAACTGTTCTCCAGAGGTTCGAATTCAGGTAGACAAACACCTCTAGTTCATATTGTCGCTCTTTAGGTTCAAAGATAATGCAACTGTTGATGTGCTAAAGACAGGAAGAACCAACAGCAGTGGTTCTCAGCCTTTCCCATAATCGAGACCATGCCGAACACACAACTAGGACCCAGTCAGAAACTTCCTCCCCATATAGCAGTACAGGAAGGGGCAAGGTTGTTGTGACTCCTAGTTTGAGAGCGTCCGACCCGTTGTATTAGGCAGCCAAGTCCCTTTCCCTGCACACGTGCAAACAGGTTCCTACAGTCTCTCGCCGGAGCTAAGCCTAAAGAACTCACTGCCAGATGAAATGGGAACAGTACCAGCCCTTGACACTTTCAGAACTAAATGTGAAACTGGTCTCTTCACTTAGATTTCCCCGGATGGTCCTCTCACACACATCAGCCTCCCCACATTTATAAATATATAAAATCAATCCTTTTAGGTTAATTTTGTGTCAGCAAGACTTGAAAAGAGACACAGGATTTATGCTTTCTTCTTTTGGAAGGAAGTCACATACCACAGTGATAGGAACCCATGAAGAACCCACATAGTCAATTTGCCACTTTTTTTGTACAGTCCTGTTTTAAATGTCTCAGACAACGGGACTTCTATCCCTCCCTGTGGGGCACTATTCCACAGCACAACAGATCTCACTGTTAAAGAAAAAACCCAAAACAAACACACCACATACCTTTGCTGACTCTCATCTGAAAGTGACATTCTTAATGTTCGTCCCATTGCCCCAAATTGAATCACACTCCACCCCTGTAAGCACCCCCTCTGCCTTCTTGATATTTACAACCTGTTGAACATGTACAGGAATTTTCTGACATTCCCGACCCCTAGTTGTCCAAGCTACAATTATTTAGCTCATTTCATTTTCCCTCCTTTGTACTCTGGCTCTCCCACTTCCTGATCACACCCACTTTCAGGCTAAACTGTAGCTCCAGACTAAATGAAGGTTGCATGTAGACTGACACACACCTTGGCCTTCTCCTCCACTACTGAGAAACTGCAGCCTGGCTTCAGGTAGTGAATGGAGCCTGTTAAGCTGAACACCAACCAGAGATCTACCACAGTTTATACAGCTCTTTTCTTCTTAATGCACAAGGCAGAAAAAACGTTCTCAAAAGCATGACTTTAAAGACAAGATGAAGATTCACAACCCATATGTCCATTTACAAATCCATGACTTATAAAATGTGCAAGATGTGAAAGTTTTCAACATTGGCAGCACACTTACGGAACTTGTGATGCACTCATCAGGGCTGGGGAAATCCACTCTCCAGGTAGCAGAATGCTGCCAGACGTCGCCGTGTAAACGTAACGAGCAAATGTGTTCACTTCCAGTTCATCACTGGGATCGCTACCTCCCGTTCGTCGTGCTCCTCATGCTCAGATCGCATCTGATTGCTTTAGAGGACTTTGCAACTCTTTCCCCAACTGCAACAGCTGACTCCTGCATGGGTTCCTGAAAACAAGAAGGGTTTTACTTTTTTTTTTAATCCTTACTTCTGAATTGTCACTGGTCAAAGCGAAGCTGAAAAGCAGTTGTTGCAAGGAGAGAACAGCTATTTTTCCCCACCCTTCTAATTGCTTCAGACACCTGTGGCAAAGAGACACTTACTCCTCTAATAGACCAAAGCGAAAGGTGGAGATTGTGAGCCTGATTCTCCTCTCACTTATATCTGGGTAAGTCACGTGTAAACCCACAAAGTCTATGGGGGGTTATACCAGTTTAAACCCAATACAGTTAAGAGGACAGAATATTTTATAGATTTTAAGGCTAGAAGGGACCATCAGATCTAGTCTGACCTTCTGTATAGCACGGGCCATGGAATTTCATCCAGTTACTGCTGTATTGAGCTGTGTGTTTGACTAAAAGCACATCTCCCAGAAAGGCATCCTGATTTGAAAATAGACTTCTGCATAAGATTCCTGCTGCTGGGTAGTTTGGGGCAAATTCTTTATGCCAAAATGTTCAAGCAGGACTTTGGATTTTAGGTGCCTTTTTTGTGTGCACGCGCCCACCTTAAAAGCCTGATTTTCAGATATGCTGAGCACTGAAGAAGAAAAAAATTCAAGTCAATGGGAGCTTTGGGTGTTCAGCACCCATGAAAGTCTGGACTACAAGGCCTCTGAAGTCAAGCACATGAAGTCAGAGCATACTTCTGTAAACATGGCTGCCAGTATCTCCGTTTGCAAAGTGAGAACAAAAAAGCTGTCCTACTCCACGAGAGTAAGGCAATTTTTTTTTTTAAATCCAGGTGGAAGTGACACAAAGCAGCTGGAATTCTCCTTTGACCTACTGGTAATGAACTAGGGCTGATATGAAGGCTTCACAGAGAAAGGGGCTAGGTGTAGTGTTATGCTATCCCCATATAGACCCGTTGCCAAATCATTCCACTGTTCAACACAACAGGCAAGCGCTGGTACAGAAAGACCCAGTTGCTACAGGCCTGGCAAGGGTTATATTGGCTGTGTCGGGAAGTTATGTTGATTTCCAGAGCTGGTATTGCAACAAACATCCTGGGGGAACGTTGCTCTCTGCGCATCTCCCAAAGAGATGTGGTTCTTTCCCCTGGCTTGAGAAAACCAGGTCAGGAAGAGGTCCGGGGCGCATGCAGAACCCCATTTCTAGCCTCCTCAAAGACGGTGACCGCATCTACAGCAGCAGCACAAGGAGGTGAGCTGCGTTTACTGCTCAGAATGAGGGGTTTGTGGTCGGGGTGCGCAGATCCCAGGGTAGAAGCATTTCATTCATTGTCTAAGGGGAAGTCAGATACATTTATAATCTATGGAATTACAGGGTTGGTGGCTGCAGGACCTAGAGTGGATCCTCTTTCACTGGGGCAAGGAACTTTGCTTCCGGTGTTCTTGTCACTTCTTGAGCTTCTTAAAGAGACAGTAACTGTTCACTGCCCCACTGCCACTTTACTAAGCTACGTCTGCAGGAACCATTCGAGGCTTTTACAAAGTCTTGTGGTCTGTCAGACCATGAGGAATTGTGCCCAATGGCATCAACCCACAGATGAAATAGCTAAAGATTTCAACCAGCTCTAGTAATCACCTATAATCATTATTTTATGTTTATTAGTAAATATATACTTTGGGCTGTAGAAATGATTAATGGTGCAGAGTGCGGGGAAGACAAAGCACTGTATTCATTGCTAGATATCACAAATTGTGTATATAAAATATGCAGTATGTGCATGACCTACCTCTCTATCTATTCTCTTATCTCATTTCCTTTTCCCTTCCACTTCAGTATGGTATCCCCTTCCCACGTTGATTCTCCAAGCCATCCCCTTCCTTTTTTTAAGTCCCACCTAAAAGGTAAACTTCCACAGTCCCTCCTTCTCCGCAAAACAAATATTGTAGCAAAGTTACTTCTTTCTCTGGGGTCCCTGGCTTCTCAGTTTCTTCTAGAAGGCCTTGATCCTGCAAACACTTATGCATGTGTACAACTTTATTCAATGGGACCACTAGTGCTTAAATTAAGACGATGCTTCAGTGTTTGCATAATTGGGGGCCTTAGACTATAAACTTTGTGGCAAGGAGTGTCTTCATTCTGCTTCTTGGGTGCATTGTGGATACCTTGCAAATACAATAATTCTGGCCCCAATCCTGAAAACATCTACGTATATGAGTAACTTCAGACATGAGTAAACCTATGCATTCAAGCAGTCAGATTTGAGTTCTCTACATGCATAGACACATTAACTCCACTTACACATATGTGCACACACACACACAGGCTCCAAGCTTGCAAACGTTTATACATGAGTAACTTTACTTGTGTGCGTAGTTACTCACAAGCTACTCAGGAGGTTAGAGGTTTCAGAGTGGTAGCCGTGTTAGTCCGTATCAGCAAAAAGAACGAGAAGTCCTTGTGGCACCTTAGAGACTAACACATTTATTTAAGCACAAGCTTTCGTGGGCTAAAACCCGCTTCATTTTAGCCCACGAAATCTTATGCTTAAATAAGTTTGTTAGTCTCTAAGGTGCCACAAGGACTCCTCGTTCTTTCAGGAGGTTAGCATATCTCACTCAAGATGGATTATGAGCTCAAACTGCTACTGGAGATTCTGGGCCAACCTGAAATGTACTGCACACTTGGGGGTGCAGCTCTGAAAGATGACCAGGATTGATTTTAAAAAAGGGGGGGCTTAAGTTTAGTTGCATGCACAATAGTTTTTCAAAAAGAAAACAGGTGCTTGAACAGAGTCAATTTCAGGCCCCCTACTATGGTTTCACTCCCTTCTCTGCTATGGAGTCTATATAGAGCCAACTGCCAGAATGTGCTGGTAGAAATATATTTGCTAGAATAAACAGCCTAAGGCAAATGGCTGCATCCAAGGACCTTGTGATAATTCTGCACCATTCCTTGGAGGATTTGATCTTCCTCACAAATTTAGAGACGTGAACTTGGAGGACAAGACCTTGTTTCCATCTGTTTCATGGGAAACTCTAGGCTTTGGCCTGAAGCCACTCATTTGAAATATATTAATAGACTCAGGCCATTTTATGTGACTGGGTCAGAACAATAGAAAGAGAAGAAATTAGAACAAAAAAAGATTTAAGGAAAAAGGGTCAAATCATATTTTCAGGAATATTGTTGGGGGCCCTGATTTTTCAGAAACAGAATTTGGGCATCAGCTAATATTAGAAAAGTGGAACCGAATTCTGCCCTGGCCCTGATTCAGGAAGTTTAACTTTAAGCACACCAGTCTCCATGACTTCAAATGGGACTAGTCACATGCTTAAAATTAAGCACATATGTAAGTACCTTAACCAGGGCCTGGGTAATATTGAAATAAATCCAGTATAACACTGTAGCCCAATGGGTTTGCTTACCTCTATTCTATTCTCTGCTTTGCATTATATTCTGCTTTATGATATTCAGCAAGGAACCTACAGGCTTGTATCCTGTAAGACATTGGCGTCAGCAGTTAGCATGAGGCTTGAGATAGCAACTTTGGCATAGATAAACTTAGGTAACTCATAGGTTTTGGAGAACTGGAAGTAGAGTGTAGGGGGAGATTGTGTCCATAATGACATCAGCCAACCACAGAACATGAACTGACATCAGTTTCTGGAAGGTTTCAGATGGAACATCCGACCACAAGAGTGCCATGGCAACGAATTGATGTATATGATAATGGGATGAAATCAAATACACTAAGCTACAGAAAAAAGGCACCTTAACATTGGTAAGGGGAGGAAATACAAATAAGGAAGAGGGGAGAAACCGCTATTGAAAATGCATTAGACATGGTAACGTCAGTGTAACATATTATAAAAGTGGCATCCCAGCCTGGGGGCAGTAGGAGAGAGAGCCCTTAGGAGGGGCCAGAATGACGGCCACTTGTGAGGATGAGGAAGGTGATGGTGATGAGGAAGATAATAGCTAATATTTCAGGTTGTTCAGCAAGGGATGGTGTGACATTACGCCCCATATTCTTCATAGAAATATTGCTATATGAATATGGCATATCTAAGATGTGTTTTATACAAGATGGGTCAAGTGAGGTATAATTGGAAAGGTTATGATTTACTGAACGTGATTATCCAACTTGTGTGCATGTATATTTCCATATCTGAAGTTAGAAATATTGACTATGTAATAATCACAACTCTGTTTTCACCTGGGGAACGCCCATCAGACAGTATGCAAACAGCCTGGATGGGCCATTAGGAAGGACAATAGGACTTTGAAGATACTAATCTCCCTCCTTCCTGTGAAGTTTCCTGGGATGCTGCTTTAACACTGCAGGGTCATGTGATGATGTCACCTGGTACAGGATACCATCTTAAAATGCTGGTATTTTTCCACAGGATGGGAATCAAAGGATTCCCGCCATCTGCAAATTCTATTTAAGGCTGGGGAGTGAGTTTATCTAGGCTCTTCTCCACTGCCTCCCTGCCCAAGAAGAAAGACCGCTGAAAACACCTGAAGAAATAAAGGAACTAAGCTGGGGGAGGCAGGGGGCTGAGCCCAGGCAAGAAAGGTCAGCCTGTAAAAGGAATCCCTGGAGATTTAAGCTGCCAGCGGTGCAGTTTACCTTCAAAAAACTCTGCAACCTGCTTGAAACAACATTTAGGGTGAGAAATTATTATTTGTAGCTAGTATTCCTTAGTGTATGAACCTTTGTTTGCATGTTTTGTTTTATTTGTTCAGTAATCTGCTTTGATCTGTTTGCTATCCCTTAGAGTCACTTAAAATGGACTGCTTGCAGTTAATACATTTGTTTTTTGTTTATTCCAAAACCTAGTTTGTGCAATTCATAACTGGGGGTGCGGGGGGTGGGGGGGGGGGGAGAGAAGCTGTGCATATCTTCCTCCACATTGAGGGAGGGAGGGAATTTCAAGAGCTTACGCTGTATAAATCTCTATACAGCTCAAGACAAGATAATTTTGGGTTGACACTCCAGAGGATGTGCGCACCAAAATGCTGGGCAATTCCCTGAGCTGAGTCCTCCTCCACAGAGTTGACTGCAGACTCTGTGTGATTCTACAGCTGGGGGTGTCTCTACTGTGTGTGCTCTGGAAGGGGGCTTGAGAGCCTGTCACAGCAGCACAGAGTAAGGGGAACCCAGGCTGGTGACACAGGTGGACTCAGTGGGACCCCAGCACATCAGGCGGCACCTTGGAAGGGGGGTCCAAGCCATCACATATGGATGTTCAGAGATAATACAGGAAGTACATCTATCTACCTTACTGAGTTAGAGTGTGTGAGCCTTTGCTAGATGTATTAACAAATTATTTATTTGTAAATATAAAAGAGTTCCTATAGTTGAGTATTGCACCTGTGCACATCGGGGGTCCCAATGATATAATAATTTTAATAATACTGGGACTGCTCTGGGGACAAGAACCTATCAACCCTTAAAGTGATAACTTGGAATTTTTATTCATAATCTTTAGATCAGGCTACAGACATCACTGATGTCAGTGGTGTTGTATTTATTCCAGTGTAAGCGAGAACAGACTTTGGTCTTTGCTCTTATCATTTCAGATAGTTAAGTGATCTTTTACCAGTACTAAAATAATAGTTACAAAGCCAAGCTGAAAGAAGGAATAGATTTCCTGTCTTCATATCATTACTTCAAATCTCAATGGGTTCCAGAGAGAAGAGTCCTAATGCTGAAGTCAGTGGAAACATTGAAGGGGTTCTGTGAAACCCACGTGAATCAAAAATGGGCAGTTCTGTCTTTTGGAAGAACCACCTTAAAGGCTTGGTGATTAAAGCATGGGAGTGGGAAGCAAAACTCCTAAATTCTCTATCCTACTGTCACTGTGGGCAAGTTGCTTCACCTCCATGCCTCAGTTTACCCAAGGCCTGTTTGTTTGCCACCTGGCATCTTGAGTAGCTGTTTACAGAGTTAGTGCAAAGTAGGTGTAAGACACTATCTCACTGTGGAATTTTATACTCCCCTTGCATGGCTTGAAGGCTGTGGAAAGCAGGCCTTCCCCATCTGTAAAAGGGAGCTAACACTTCCCTGGGACCTACCTTTGCTCAAGTGCCCAGAGACCCAGATTCTCAGCTGCTGCAATCTGGCGCATCTCTCTTAACGTCAGTGGAGCTATGCCAGTTTAAAGCAGCTGAGGATCTGGCCCTGGTGGACCACACGTGCTATATTCTAGTTTAGATTGGTACAAGAGAGGGCAGAATCAACCCCGGCAAGTGCCAGATACTACGGTTACTGTATTCTCCATGTGTACCAAGTTTTCGGACTCTCTGCCGAGGCTGTCAAAGGGGCGAGTTGACTTGATTTTCTCTTCCTACAGACATATCCTCATCCAGCCGCAGTGACAGCAGATAACATTTGTTAAACAGGGCAAGAAGAACTTAAAGCCATCGCACCTGTAGAAACTACCTGAGCCAAAATAAAAACCTTTGTAGCAATGCTGGGAGAGGCAGTGCCAGTCCGCTATTATTGCCTTGACATAAATTCAATTAAAATCTTGAGTTGTAGAGCGATAACTTCCCACTGAACAACAGCAACACAAAAAGGTGTCTTAAAAAGCCAGAGGCTAGCTTCAAATTCCTTTGTACTCAAGAGAACAGAATGCAAATGCTGCTCCGGTGATCAGGTCACAGTGGTGACAAGTTTTGAGTATCTTAGAGAGACAAGTTGACTCTTCAGAACAGATGCCTCTGGAGAAAGGCGGCAAGCAGAGGGAGGAAATCAGAATGACATTATGCAGCCGAGTGTGGGGAAAGTAACAAACGCAGACCTGCAGAATTAGAATGTCCACTCTGAACCTTCTATTATGGAAAATATTTTCCAAACAGCTCCGTTCCCTTTCTGGAACTGAAAAGAAATGGTGAGGATTTCAGAGTGGGCGTGGCTTTGTAATTCAAGAGATCAGAACTGTCCCTTCTGGCCTTAAAATCAATTAATCTGTGAATGAACAAGCCATAAAATTGCACCAAGTGATGTCTGAATCAAGCCCATAACTCCTGGGTGGAGCTAAAACATCTCTTTTAGGAAGAGATTAGCTCTTGATTAAAAGATTTCAAGGAACAGAGAATCTACCTCATCCCTGGGTACACTGTTCCCATGGTTAATCACCCACACGGTTCAAAATCTGAACTTAAATTTCCTACTTGGAACTTGTTTAGCTTCAGCTTCCAACCATTGGATCTTGTTATGGCTGTGTCAGATCAATTAAAAAAACCTTCAGCTATTGGTGATGTAGGTGTAGCCATGTAGGTGTTTATAGACAGCATTCAAGTCACCTTTTAAGGGACATTCTTCAAATAAAGGGACGAGGGACTTGATCTTAACACTAACCTAAGCCTTTTAGGGTAGATTTTCAAAGGCACAAAGAGCAATTAAGGTACCCATCTCCCACTGAAAGTCAATGGATGCTGAGGCCCAGATACTCAAAAGTATTTAGGCACTTAACTCACATAGATTGCAATGGCGGTTAGGCACCTAAATACCTTTGAGGATCTGAGTCCCTAACTCTGCCAATGTCGACAACAGCATAATGGAACGTAAAATTATCATTTACACGTGGAGTCTCAGACAGGTGATGGGGTGCCCAACCTTCAGCACTACAGCAGTCAGTGAAACGGAGAGGCCTAAAAGAAAGTGATCTTTTTCTTTAAATGCCAGACTGCTTTCCTTGCTCTCTGGCTGATGGCTGCTTTTGAAATCCTGGGCTGATCTTTTCCCTCCCTGTCTCTGGTAAATTGAACTGCCAGACACCACAAGCAGCACAAGGGTTTCCAAACCGATCAGGAAGGAAAGTGACGAAGATCAAGGGACAGCGGTGAAATATCAGGACTTCTTAGCCCCTCAGTGATGTTGTCAGGACAGAGTCTATTACTGGATGTTTGGTCCGGTTATTCATCCAGCAGTGAATACAGTTGATGTTGAGAGAACAGAGAAGGGAGGTAAAAAAAAAAGCAGCCACGCTTCAGCACCAACTGTTCCTAACTGATAGTCAATAACAAACTTGCAGAGGAGAAAGACACCGCAGTGGAGAATTTAAAAATAGACTCTGAAATTATATATCCTGGGAGCACAGAGGAAAACAAACCCTGACTGTGGGGAAAAGATTGCAATGGAAAGAACTCTGATGTGTATAAGCTATGCCCAATGTGTTATGGGCCAGATATTTGCTTGCGTGCACAAGGGCAAACCAAGGAGAAACCAGTGAGAACCAAGGGCCACATTTAGGCACATGAAGATGCAGATGGGCACCTAGTGGGACTTACAAAAGCATCTGCGTTAGACACCTAACGCCCATGGAAGTCAATGAGAGTTCGGCTCCTCGTGGCATTTGCAGAAGTGCCTATGCACCTATTGGCATCTTTAGGCACCTAAATACCTTTGTAAATATGGCCCCAAAGTGGAGAAGGTGGGCACAGAAGGTGATACTGGGCTCTGTATGCTCAGACCTAATGCCTACCCTACTGGTGATATACACTGGCGAATAGCTTTGTATTATTATCGCACCTGCCAGCACATAGTGAGACAGCCCCATTCCCAAAGAGCATAACATTTACATTGATAAGAAAAACAAAGGGGAAATAGAAGCTCGAGAAGGGAAGTGATTTTCCCAAGGTCATGTAGCAGATCAGTGGCAGTGTTGGGAATCAAAACCCAGGTCCCCTAACGCCCAGTCCAGTGCCCTGGTCAGTAGCCCAAGTTGCCTGCTTTGGAATGTTGGGAATTAAACCTTTTGCACCAGCACTAGTGGCCAAACCAAATCTCGTCAAACCAGAGCAGAAGGAGGGTAAAAGACTAGCAGCGTCCTCTCTCTCGTTTGCTCAATCACTGCGACACGTTTGTTCAAGTCAAAGGGTTTTTCTGGGTGCAATATTACTTTAGTGAAGTAGCTTAAGCTACCTGACCCAGCAGTTTTCAGAGTGTGGGGCTTTGAGATATGCAATCCAGAACTGAATTTACCCAAATTCGGGAGGGGTGGTGTCTGTCTGTCTGTTCAGTTCTGGGCTCATTCATCAAAATTTGATGATTCTGAATTTAGACTTTTAATTTAGACATCTTTTTATACATATATACACACACATATGTGTGCATGCACATACGCTCAAACTATTGTAAGAAAGAAAGATCCAGTGGTTAGGGAATTAGCCAGAAACTTCAAAGACTCAGGTTCAATTCCTGGCTCTGGCACACATTCCCACTATGATCTTGGGCAAGTCAGGCCCAGATCCACAGGAAGACTTAGGTGACACTGAAGTCCTCAAAACTCCTGTTCAGCTGCCAACTAACCCTGGAGGTGCTTACATTTCCACCATTGCTGTCCCCAAGGTGCCTTATTTTCTGCTGCTGGGCACATGTACTTCCAGCTTAGTCCTGATGGCTGGCACCTGTCTCACGCCTAAGCCTTGGCAAAATCCTCAAATTAGACATTCCCCGCCTCTCTCTCCTGTGAGGCCTCATCAGAGGGGTGCTCTGAGCACCACCTCACAAAATCGGAAGGAGGGAGTAGCCTCCCTTGTAGCCATTTGCCCAGAGGTTAGGGCACTCACCTGGGATGTGGGCTAGCCTGGTTCAAGTCCCTCTTTCTGCCTGATGCCGAAAAGGGATTTGAATTTGGGTTGTCCTCCCAATTCAAGTGAGTGTCCTAACCACTGGGACAGAGTCATTCTCTCTTCTTCTGGCCCTGTGCCTAGTTAATTATGTAGATACAGTGGAACAGCTTGAGGCACCTTCCCCAGAATATGCCCTAGTCCAGTGGTTAGGGCTGTAACCATTTAAAGTTTTCCACTGCAGTGTATTTACATGCTGCTTACTTGTGTTTATGGTTAGCATCCCTTAGCAGCTTATTATTACATCTCTTTGCTCCTTTTAAGCTGCCCATCATCATGGATAAGTAGAACCGCTTTAGGGCTGTAAGGAGGTTGGAAGTAACTATGCATGAACTTTCCCAAATTGGTTCCACTCATCTAGGGTGACCAGATGTCCTGTTTTCATAGGGACAGTCCTGTTTTTGGGGACTTTTTCTTATATAGGTGCCTATTACCCTCCACCCCCATCCCATTTTTTCACAGTTGCTATCTGGTCACCCTCCACTCATCTCTAGTAAAAAAGCAGGCACTTTAACATCTGCATCCCTCCACTGCAGCCACCTATACTTCAGATACAGAGGAGGACACTTTCCAGGTTTTTCTGAATATTGTATTTGGCGTCAAGGCCTAAGGTAAGTTAGCAGAGTTAAAGCTCCCACTTCAAATGAGAAACACTTCTAATTAGCCAGCAGAGATCTAATGCCTCCAGCCTTATTTGGTCTAATCTCCACAGTTGTCTGTTTCTGAGGGAAAATTTGTGCTTGATTTCATGGTGGCTGCTTGCAAAAAGTCACCAAGTTTCATGGTTATTTCATGGGTTGGGGGAAAAAATGGGGTGAACAGTGATTTAATTAGGATTCCATAATAATGTCGCAATCTTCAAATGGTTGCTTGTGTATTTGAATTGAAAGGGCCCCAGTTGCCATAATATGCTTTAAATCTGCTGAGTGGAAAGGGTAAAGGCTGATTGCCCTACAGCCCAAAGTAATGGCTCCCTCTTTCCCCCAGTTTTTATACTCTCCTGCTAGGTGAAATGAGCCAGTGAAACCAGACTGATTATATCAGAATACTATGAACTGGATAACTCAAAACTCTCCTAGAGAGAGCGCTCATAGAACTCCATGTTTGGACAGAAACCGCAACAGATGGGAAAGCGCTACCAAGCGCTGTATTAACCCTGCTGTTCTCTGACAGGTGGCCAATGCCACATTCAGAGTACAGATCTAAAAATAAAACTCTGAAACACAAGATATTTCAAGGCTTATAATTTTTTATATATATGTAACAGGGAGATAGATGGCCACTTGGTGACAAGCTTTTGCTAGGATTACAACCCGTTTCTTCTCCGGGTATACAGGCATTTTAGTTTCGGAGGTGGTCTGGACAGATCAAGTATTTTAAAAAAGGCATACGTTTCAAAGCAGATTGGCTGCCATCAGTCCATTACAGCTGAAATGCGTTGCCTCATTATGTACATAATAATGAGAAAGGGAGGGAGATTAGGGCCATAGCTGGAGTGTGGAAAACGGACCATAGACCTGGGGATAGATTCATAACGTTCTAGTGACTGGTTAATAGATGACCTGACTTTGAGGTGCTGAAAACAAGCGATTCCATTGGGTTTGGAGAGACTCGTGAGTGCTCAGGACCTTTGAAAGTGAGCCAAATAGCTGCCAGCTGAGACCCATCTATCCCTAGTGGCTGGTCGGGTGAAAGACCTGTTTTAGTGGTTGCACTAGAGGTGAGCGCTTAAATACCGTGGTCCAAGGTTTTCAAAGCTGACAAAGTGCCTTAGATATCTATTTCCTATTAAAATTAATGGGAGCTGAACACCTAAATTCCCCAGAGTGATTTGAAAGTCTCAGCCCATAAGAAGAAGTGTTGAATAAGAACCAAGGAAGGATTCTATATAGATGGATGGATGCAAACAGGTTACAGAAGGATTTGTTCTGAAATGGATTAATATAAACATGGTTCAAGAATGTGATTTGTATGGAGTTTCTCACGGATCCACTTCGTGAATGGTTTAACTGGGAATTACAACAGCTTTCAAAACACAGCCATGGGCTGGTACTTCCAATATTAGGTTCTAGGTTGCACAGTCATGGGTGGTCATTATGGAAGCATGCTAGTAGAATTTAATGGGGTTGAAAACAGGAATTCCTCTAAAATTATTCTACAGAATTTAACAGAAAATCAGATCCTGTCTCTGTTTTTAGAATCAATCTACAGAAGGAATATAATTCTCTATTATATTCCAGAGAATGGTCCCAGAGCCCTGCACCTAAATTTTTAAGACAGACTGATGATTATGATTGCCTCAGCTTTTCAACATCCAACCTGAGATGCTCTGAAGGGACCTGATTTTGGGTGCTAAGCACCCCACCTCCTCTGATGATCAGGCCTCTTTCAGTGCCTCAAGTTGGACTCCTGAAAGTGGAAATGCTCAAATTCACTAGAGTTACTTCTGAAAAAATAGAGGCCCTATACAATAGGTCTAAGTGACTATTAAATAGTATCAGGCTTTCCCATTAGGAGTGAGCCAAGCCATCGTGAGTGGAGAGGATCCCCCTGTAGAAACGGATTTCTCTGGCAATCTGCCAAAACATGGGGCTGGCAGAGGACCACTGTCCAGCATGGATCCCATACTCATTACTATGGTATCCAAGCACCTGGCAGGTAATCCACTCACCTAAAGAATTGTGTGTGGCCAGACTCTCAAGCTGAAGCATTTGTTCCTGTAGCATGGAGCAAGGATATTTTATTTGGTATGCATGTGGTTTTAACCCTAAAAGCTTGGGCTGAAGGTGTTTTGGCATCAGGCTTATCCCAGCCTCCGAACAAAACAATCTGATCAGCAAGACAATGATTTACATGAAACTACAACAGGCACAGTGCAGGATTCTGCTATGCGCATGTAAGGCCCCAATCCTGCAATGAGCCCCACACGTGCCTATTCCTACTCTTTGCAGAAATCAGGGTTTTTGTACATTTGATTCATGTAGGGATCGTTCCCAGCCCAAACAAACAAAGCAAGCTCCGTTCTTCATTCTTGAAGCTGAGACAAAGGCTAATTGTTTCGAATTACCTTTCAAATGTCCCAGATGAGATGAGATGGCAGGAGGTAGAGGTAAATCACGCCGCTGCCTATTTGCAGCCTCGCAGTTTAAATACGAAGAAATTCAGTGCTAATTAATATTTAGAAAATGCAAAAGTTGTCATCTTAAATCAAGCTGAAACACAATCACATTAAGTGCTTACTTCAGCAAAACACCATTGAAATGCTAAGTGTTAGTGAACTGCCTGCTTATTTATTCAACTAATTGACCGTCGGTACCGACAGAATTCTATTACCAGAGAGTTAAGATGGTGCTGAATTCTAATTTGTAGTAGGGTTGCACTCAGGGAACACTGGTTTGAGTTCAACTTATTTTCAATGGCAGAATGATGAAGCCAAATGTGTAACGCAGCTGACTTCAATGGAGTTACAGCAAAGATGAATTTGGCCTCACGCTTGTGAGAGCAGGGTGACTAGATGTCCCAATTTTATAGGGCCAGTCCCGATATTTGGGGCTTTTTCTTGCATAGGCGCCTATTACCCCCCACACTCTGTCCCTCTTTTTCATACTTGCTATCTGGGCACCCTATGTGACAGACTATTGTGACCAGTTCCCCACAGGGTGCCACTTGCAACTAGGGTACCACTGAGCCCAGTAGCGGCGCCAGCTCTTCCGGCGCCCTAGGCGGCGGAAGGTCCCGGCCCCGAAATGCCGCCCCCAACAGCGGCGGCGGAAGGTCCCGCCCCCAAAATTGAACGGACGGGGCGCCGGGGCCCCCAAAATAGCAGCGCCCTAGGCGACCGCCTAGGTCGCCTAATGGGTTGCGCCGGCCCTGACTGAGCCCACCTGACCCACCAGCCTGGGCTCCCTTTACACTGTACTGCTGTGACAGGCTCTCAAGCCCACACACAGGTAGGTATCCACTCAGCTGCAGATTCACACAGATGCTGAGATCAGCTCTGTATGGGAAGGCTAAGCTGGGGAATTGCCCAGTACTCAAGTGCACCCCCGCCAGAGGATAAACCCCAAATTGCACCATCTTACACTGCAGCGAGAACTATACAACGTGAGCTCATTGAAATTCGCCTCCTCCCTCAGTGTGGAGAGGGATACGCACAGCTTTCTGCCCCGCGTTATAATTCCACACACTGGGTTTTAGACAAAATAAAAACAAGTTCATTAACTACAAAAGATAGATTTTAAGTGATAAGGGATAGCAAACGGATCAAAGCCCAGCAAATAAAACAAAAATGCAATTTAAGCTTAAGATATTAAAGAGATTGGTTTCTCACCCTAAATGTTGTTTTAGGCAGACTGCAGAGATTCTCGAAGGCCAGCTGCACTTGCCTGCAGTTTAAACCTTCAGATATTTCATTCACAGGCTAGACAACCTTCCAGCCTAGGCTCAGTCCTTCTCCCCTCGTTCAGTCTTTGTTTCTTAGATGTTTACAGAATCATCTTGGGCGGGGATTCAGTGAAGAACAAACCCTGATTATGTCACTCCCCAGCCTTAAATAGGTTTGACATATGGTGGGAATCCTTTGTCTTCCAGTGTGGTTCCCATCCCTGGTCAGTGGAAAAGTACTGGTATTATTCACGGAGTTCAGTATCGAGTGATTTGATCACATGACCTTGTAGCCATAACTCAAAGGCTGTTTGCAGCATCCCCAGGAAGGCTTTCCTGTGAGAGATTAGCATCTTCTAAGATCTATTGTTCTTCCTAATGGTCCTTTCCAGCCAACAATCTAGACCAGGGGTCGGCAATCTTTCAGAAGTGGTGTGCCCAGTCTTAATTTATTCACTCTAATTTAAGGTTTTGCGTGCCAGTCATACATTTTAACATTTTTAGAAGGTCTCTTTCTAGAAGTCTATAATATATAACTAAACTATTGTTGTATGTAAAGTAAATAAGGTTTTTAAAATGTTTAAGAAGCTTCATTTAAAATTAAATTAAAATGCAGAGCCCCCCGGACCGGTGGCCAGGACCCGGGCAGTGTGAGTGCCACTGAAAATCAGCTCACGTGCCGCCTTCGGCCGCGTACCATAGGTTGCCCACCCCGATCTAGACTGATTGCATTCTGTCTAGTCGGCATTCCCCAGGTGTAAACACATTTGTAATAGATGCATAGACAATATTCCTAACTTCAGATACAAAAATGATGCATGCATACAAATAGGATAATCATATTCAGTAAATCAAACTTTCCAATGCTATCTCACATGACCCATCTTGCATAAAATACATCCTAGTTATGACAATCATATTATAACAATCTCTCTCTGAAGAATACGGGGCGTAATGCCACAACTATTACATCCCACTGTACTAAAACCTCATTTCCAGATGTTCCCAAACTAAAGATGTCACTTGGTACATGGATTCACACACAAACTGGTAGGCAAACACTGATGCTTAGATTAAGCGAACACTCCTTATTTAGGTACCCGCATTCTGGAGCGTACAATACCAGTAATGTATAAACCATCAGCCTTTACTCTGTATGCAATGCTGGACTGGTACTATTGTCTAGCAGAATAAATACTTGAGAACAGCTGGCTGCTCCAGCTTCTGCAGCAGTAGCTTAGAGTGTGATCACTGCAAAGCCTTCAATTCAAAGTGCTGCATGTTTCTAGATAATTTGCTCATGCCGGAGATGCCAGACAGAAAAAATATAAAGAGGTAACAGGCATGGGCAGCAGTTGACTATTTGACCAAAGTTATAAAAACGTAGTGCCCTTCAGCTTTTTGGAGGTGGAAGACAGTTTCTGTAGAGGCACCTTCGAAACCTGTGGCTCATTGGAAGGAGGCAGCTTCTCATTACAGTGAGTTTAACGATTAGTTAACAGAATGGCACATGATCAGCAAGCAGCCACATGTTTTTTGACAGGTTTGCTACAAACCCCTGCTCCCCCGACAGTATTATCAATTTGTAGGCATGAAAGGTTCTGAACTTCTGATGTTCGGAATACCGAGGAGCTCAAGTTATATATTTTTCTTCTTCTTTCATGGATATGGTCTGAGGCTCGGTCAATTTCTTTTCAGTACATCAGAATGAGCAAGTCAGCAATTTTTCAGTAATAATGTGCTGTGACACTTCTGTATTTTTAAATCTGACTTTGTAAGCAAGTAGTTTTAACTGAGGTGTAACTTGGGGGTAACGCAAGACAAATCAGACTCCTGAAAGGGGTACGGTAGACTGGAAAGTTGAGAGCCACTGGTTTAAGGCACTAAATTGGGATCATGCCCCAAATTGAAGAAGGCACGTAGTACATGTCTTTGGAAAGTATTAAATCGCAGAAAGAAAAGAAGAGTGGGAGAAAGCAGCTTCGTAGGGGCAGGGCCGGCGCAACCCATTAGGCAACCTAGGCGGTCACCTAGGGCGCGGCTATTTTGGGGGTGGGGGCGCCGCGGCCGCCCATTCAAATTTGGGGGCGGGACCTTCCGCCGCCACTGTTGGGGGCGGCATTTCAGGGGCGGGACCTTCCGCCGCCTAGGGCGCCGGAAGAGCTGGCGCCGCTACTGTGTAGGGGAGGGGAATGAAGACTAGATTGCCATCTCCTTGGGGCAGGGCCTGTACTACCTTCTCTGTTTGGAAAGCACATAGCACACAAAGGTCCTAACAGAAATAAATAATAACGGTAAGAAAGAGAAACTACCAGGCTATCGCTGATCTAAAAGGTCAGAGCCGGTATGTATGTTATGCATCCCCATGAAATATTGCCACTTACGATGGTGTCCGGCTCATGGCCTTAGCCCTGCTACATGTACACCTCTGATACAACAAACGGTCTATGGAGGTTTCAAGAAATTACCTCCAACTGATGTAAGGTACTTATAATGGTCCTCATCACCAAAGTCCGAGCACCTCACAATATTTAAATTAATAGCACCATACAACAGCCCTGCATGGTAGGGAAGTACTAGCATTCCCGGGGAACTGAGGAACAGAGAGGCTGGCTTGGGGCTCCTCTACACAAACACTTCATTTGCAGCAAACTGGCAGCTGAATTTATCCTGTACTCGTCTGCCATGTACTAAGTGTCTGTGTGGGGCCTCCTGCCATGCGCTAAACGTCCTCCAGCGTGCGTTGAGATGGGAGTAGATTAAAGCACGCTAGGGAACCGTTATGATAGGGCAGCTGGGTGCACACAGACACTTAGGGTACGGGGATGCTGCAGCGGTGAGTGTGCTTCCCAGCGTGACCAGGCATGCACTTGCTCTCTAAAAAGAGAGCAGCAGAGCTGCGGGTGGCACAGACAGCCTGCCTGATTACATAGCCGGGGAGTCTGGGCGGGGTTGTAGTCATTTTTAGCATGCTAGCTTGAGCAGAGCTAGTTGGTGTTTCTCTGTTCAAGCTGGGGAAAGCACACTCCCGGCTGCAGTGTCGACATATCCAAGCACACCCCAGCTTGCTGCAAACAGGGCTTGTCTACACAAATACTTTGAGTAACTTGCCCAAAGTCACCGTGGCAGAGCCGGGAATCAAATGTGGGTCTCCCATGTTCCAGACTAGCACCCTAACTATCAGACCATCCTTCCTCCTCTTCGATTCTGTAGTGACTTACAGGACAGTTCCTGACTCAGACTACAATGTCCTCCTGCACTTTGATTTTCTCTTTCGTGTCTCCCTCAGAAGTACTAACCAGGTCCCTTTGTGAAATCCGACAAGATCACAGCCCAGAATGGCATCTCTGCTTTGGAGATGTTCCACTTCTAATCCACACTAATTAATGTTCATGTTTCATTACGGTAAACACTTTTCAGAATCTCTTTTTAAAATGGCCTTTATTAAATCAAATCTACCAAGCAACAAGGCACACTGCAACTGCACCCTTCTGATAAAGCCATGTTTGAGGGGATTGTCTCTGCTTTTCATAACTAAAAAAAAAAAGCAGAAAATAAACCACTCATATAGTTGCAAAAAAGGGGTTGAAAAGGCTCATTAAGGCAGAGCTTGGCACAGTCATTATTATGTATTTGTCAAGGTTAATTCTGTGTTGAAACAAATGCCATTAGCGCTGTCTCGGTAATCAATATGCTCCCTGTGTTTGCCTGCAACATAGAAAGGGAGGGGGAGCCAACACTTCCATGAAGTACAAGTAGTTAGACTTGTCTATTTACAAAATATCCCTACCTGAGTCATTAGGGGACATTCTCAGCCATGAAGCCTGTCCATGAACCAGGCTGAACAAGTCAGACTTCTATTGAGTCAACTGCACTTGGATCAAAAACCACTGAAGTAACCACCGAAGTTTCAGATCAAATACAAAAATGATGAAGCCCTTGATAATGGCGAAAGGGACTGGAAACAGTTGAGCACAAGCAGTCAGGATCCCTGGGATTTATTTTTAGCTCTTTCACTGACTGACTGTGTGGGCAAAGAACAGTCCCTGATGAGGCCACGGCACACCTGGTGGCTGAGCTTTGTGACTTTGTCCTCACCCACAACCATTTCAGATTTGGGGACAACTTATACCTTCAAGTGGCACTGTTATGGGTACCCGCATGGCCCCACACTATGCCAACATTTTTATGGCTGACTTAGAACAACACTTCCTCAGCTCTCGTCCCCTAGCGCCCCTCCTCTACTTGCACTACATTGATGACATCTTCATCATATGGACCCACGGGAAGGAGGCCCTTGAAGAATTCTACCCCACCATCAACCTCAGCCTGGACCAGTCCACACAAGAGATCCACTTCCTGGACACTACAGTGCAAATAAGTGATGGTCACATGAACACCACCCTATACCGGAAACCTACAGACCGCTATACTTACCTACATGCCTCCAGCTTCCATCCAGGACACATCACACGATCCATTGTCTACAGCCAAGCCCTAAGATACAACCGAATTTGCTCCAATCCCTCAGACAGAGACAAACACCTACAAGATCTTTATCAGGCATTCTTAAAACTACAATATCCACCTGGGGAAGTGAGGCAACAGATTGACAGAGCAAGACGAGTACCCAGAAATCACCTACTACAGGACAGGCCCAACAAGGAAAATAACAGAACGCCACTGGCCATCACGTACAGCCCCCAGCTAAAACCTCTCCAGCACATTATCAATGATCTACAACCTATCCTGGAAAATGATCCCTCACTCTCACAGACCTTGGGAGGCAGGCCTGTCCTCGCTTACAGACAGCCCCCCAACCTGAAGCAAATACTCACCAGCAACTACACACCACGCCACAGAAACACTAACCCAGGAACCAATCCCTGTAGCAAACCTTGTTGCCTACTCTGTCCCCATATCTACTCTAGCGACACCATCAGAGGACCCAACCACATCAGCCACACCATCAAGGGCTCATTCACCTGCACGTCTACTAATGTTATATATGCCATCATGTGCCAGCAATGCCCCTCTGCTGTGTACATTGGCCAAACCGGACAGTCCCTACGTAAAAGAATAAATGGACACAAATCGGACATCAGGACTGGTAACATACAAAAGCCAGTAGGAGAACACTTCAATCTCCCTGGACATTCTATAACAGATTTAAAAGTAGCTATACTTGAACAAAAAAACTTCAGAAACAGACTTCAAAGAGAAAGAGCAGAACTAAAATTCATTTGCAAATTTAACACCATTAATTTGGGCTTGAATAGGGCCTGGGAGCGGCTGGCTCATTATAAAAGCAGCTTTGCCTCTCCTGGAATTGACACCTCCTCATCTATTATTGGGAGTGGACCACATCCACCCTGATCGAATTGGCCCTGTCAACAATGGTTCTCCACTTGTGAGGTAACTCCCTTCTCTTCGTGTGTCATTATATAATGCCTGCATCTGTAATTTTTACTCCATGCATCTGAAGAAGTGGGTTTTTTACCCACAAAAGCTTATGCCCAAATAAATCTGTTAGTCTTTAAAGTGCCACCGGACTCCTTGTTAACTTTACCTCCGTTTCCATAAACTACAGATAATAATTCACAGGGGGTGGAGGGTATGTTTCTCTTTCTTTATATTTTACACACACACACACACACACACACACACACTTGTAAAAACTTTAGAAATTATTCACATACACTCCCCTGGACTCCACCTCCAGATTATGGAGGCTTAAACTTGAGAGTTACTGCAGAAACATATACTATTTTGCCATAGGAGGCAGGGGGACTGAGAATCCATCCAAGCACAGTCAGTTCCTCAACTTTGCCCCACTCAGATTTGAATCCCTAAAGGATATACAGGTCTGTCACATCTTAGGCGCATTTAACATGTGCGATTTCAGCTTTACACGGTCGGCAAAAACAAGAAAAAAACAAACAAAAAAGAGAAAAATAACAATTTAAATACTGTTTCTGTAGTGCGGGCGATTCCGCCCGCCATTACACTCAATGTAATTTTGACTATATGCGGCATTCGCTTTACACGCTGACCGCGGAACGTAACCCCAGCGTAAGATGAGACAGACCTGTATACAGTCAGAGTAAGTGTGTGTACATGGAAAAACCACCACAAGAGAGCACACTGTGTATATCTGCTTTGTTACAGAGTGTATCAAACCAAATGGCAGATGTCTCTACATATGGACAGAGTGGTTAGATATGCAGTTTCATACACCATAGCTTCATAAGTGTTTTCAAAGCACTTTGCTTTCATCTGAAGTCCTCATATACAGCCCACTCACAGGGACTGGCCTACTGGTTATTCTGTGCTAGCAAATTATAATAAAAATGCATATTCAAGCAGCTTAATAGGAAAGACAGCAAGTCCAGTGGTTACAGCACTCACCTAGGACTTGGGTGACCTGGGTTTGATCTCCTGGCTGGCTAGAGATTTCCGGTGTGAGTCAAGGCAAGTCAATTAGCCTCTCTGTGCCTCAGTTCCCTATCTGTAATATTGTACTCATAGTATCAGAGGGGTAACCGTGTTAGTCTGGATCTGTAAAAAGCGACAAAGAGTCCTGTGGCACCTTATAGACCAGGGGTCGGCAACCTTTCAGAAGTGTTGTGCCGAG
This sequence comes from Platysternon megacephalum, assembly GCA_003942145.1. Classification (NCBI taxonomy): domain Eukaryota; kingdom Metazoa; phylum Chordata; order Testudines; family Platysternidae; genus Platysternon; species Platysternon megacephalum. Next base: position 1,451,338 of record QXTE01000281.1, on the reverse strand, counting down.
TCTTCATTTATTCACCCTAATTTAAGGTTTTGCGTGCCAGTAATACATTTTAACATTTTTAGAAGGTCTCTTTCTATAAGTCTATAATATATAACTAAACTATTGTTGTATGTAAAGTAAATAAGGTTTTTAAAATGTTTAAGAAGCTTCATTTAAAATTAAATTAAAATGCAGAGCCCCCGGACCGGTGGCCAGGACCCGGGCAGTGTGAGTGCCACTGAAAATCAGCTCGCGTGCCGCCTTCGGCACCCGTGCCATAGGTTGCCTACCCCTCTTATAGACTAACAGACGTATTGGAGCATAAGCTTTCGTGGGTGAATACCCACTTCGTCAGATGCATGGACAGCTTATGCTCCAATACATCTGTTAGTCTATAAGGTGCCACAGGACTCTTTGTCGCATTGTACTCATAGTAATTTTCTACCACATATGTGACACTGTGAGGCTCTCAGATACTATGATCATAAGTATAATTAACAGATAATGTTATTTAATAACTAACCCCACTTTTTACACTAAAAAAATCTATCGGGCGGGGGGGAAATCACATGTACGCTGATTTTTTCAATTCAAAACCCTCTTACTTATCATTCAACTTACAGGCATAGGTGCTGGAAATCGGGGTGCTGCCGCACTCCCTGGCTTGAAGTGGTTTCCATCAGATACAGGGTTTACAGTTTGGTTCAATGGCTCTCAGAACCCCCACTATACAAATTGTTCCAGCACCCCTGCTTCCAAGTAAAAAAATAGGCTTGGTCTAATCCCATCAGAAGTCCTCAGCAGACTGTAATCAAATGAAGGTAAGGTCTGGAAATGCTGTAAGACAGAACTGAAGGGCACTGCCAGAGGTGTGGGTGGGAACAGAATAGAAGGATGTTCTGCAGGTGGTCTGAAGGCAAACCTCTGGAGGGGTCTCGGTTATGAGTAATGCAGAACAGGATTGAGGTACATTCGAAGAGATGTTAGCAAGAAGTTTAGGGCCTGATCATGCTCCCAGTGAAGGAAGGTTGGTCTTTTGGTTAAGGAACTTAGAAGAACTGGATTCAACTCCCAGCTCTGCTACAGACTTCTTGAGTGACCAACTGAAACCCAGACACCCCAGCACTAGCCTGGTTCTTAATGTAGGATCAGGGCTTTAAGCTCTCTGTGTGTCTGTTCCAAATCTGTAAACTGAGGATACTACTACTACCTCCCTCCTCCTCCTCTCTCCCCTCTCAGCCCCCACACTTTCTCCAGATTCTCTAAGCTCTTCAGGGCAAGGACTGTCGCTGACTAGGTGTATGTACAGCACCTTGCACAATGAGAGTCCATGCTCTCCAACCGAGACCTCTAGGCATTATAACAACACAAACGACAACAGTGAGAGGTTGGGAGTCTTACACAACTCCTGGCTACACTATGCCGTCCCCTTTACAAAAGCCAAAAATCCACCTATAATAATTTAACCACATTTTCACCATTAAAAAAAAAAATGATGCCATCACAAATCAGGGCTTTCCCGGTTTTTTTCCGTAGATAACCTGCTGGTTCCACACACCTGTGCGCGTTGTAAACGGCTCCATATGCTTAATCAAAAAGAAATCTAATTACCTTAATTTACTTCCTCCAAAAGTCGAAGAGTAAACTATATGTTTAATTATAAACTTTCCACTTTGGGCAGCTATAATTAATGAGTCAAGGAATCGTGCAATCTGCCTAGAGGAACCTTTTATTACTCCTGAGGTACCTGAACACCACTAGCACTTTCGAGCCAGTCACTTCCTATTAGTATTAGAATCAGAAGTGCCTAACTAAGGCATTAATCATGGAGCGCTACAACATTAACAGACTTTTAATTACATATAGTGCATACTATTGCTACAGATTGCACGCACAGTGCAGTGTGAAAAAATAGCCTTCCTGAGGCTACAGCAGGGTTTGTCTTTGCTTATGTTGCAGTGAGTTTAATGCAGAGATGGGCCAGAACTCAAAATTGTTTGGCTATTGGGTGATCTGGATATGAATTCTGTCAAAAGAAACCATGGGTTGCAAGCCACAAAAGAGGCCATGTGTTCTATTAGATAAGGTGCTGGTCTGGGTGTCATGACACCAAGGTTATATTCCCACCTCTGTCACTGACTGGACCCTGATCAAATCACACACCCCCTCCCTGTGTTTTTGTTTAGATTGTAAACACTTCAGGGCAAGGACGATATCTTATTATTATGGATTAGTACAGTATTAGCTGGGGCCCTGATCTTAATTGGTGGTTCTACCATAATACAAATATGGATTCTGGTTCTTTAACTGAATTGTGCGTCTTGGGAACATCCCTAGCTTTACACCACTTGAATTTCAGAACCATAGCTGGTATTTGGCATCACTGCCAGGTAATTCAGCAGTGCCATTAGTTCTGAGGTCTTCATACCTTTGTCTGAAGTAACACAGGGTCCCAAGGAGAGAGTTTGAAGAAGAAAACTATTATGCTCACAGTCTACGCACAGAGAAGTTAGATACAGGCATAAATGCTCTTGCTAGAAGGTTGCAACCAGGGCCGGCTCCAGGTTTTCTGCCGCCCCAAGCAGAAGAAAAAAAAAAAGAGCCACAGCAGCGCGATCGCGCCGCTCCACTCTTTGGCGGCAATTCGGCAGCAGGTCCTTCGCTCCGAGAGGGACTGAGGGACTCGCCGCCGAAGACCCCGGACATGCCGCCCCAATAGCGGCCAGAGTGCCACCCCTTGGTACTGGCCGCCCCAAGCACCTGCTTCTTTAGCTGGTGCCGGCCCTGGTTGCAACATAACACTACTTTATTTCTTAGAATTCAGAATGATAGCACCCAAGAACCCCAAACAGAGGGAAACAAAGCAGGCTGCTCCCTAGGGCAGAGAGGCACATCATACCCCACCTTGTTTAAAGCTGGCTCCTTCCAGACCGATTGATGGCATGGCTTCTCTACAGAGCCCCGTAGCCTGCAAGCAGGACCAGGAACCGCCCCTCATCCGCTCAAAGTGATAGCTTGCAATTCCAACACAGGACTCAATACACCACAAACCCCAACTGAGTGTATGGAAGATCTTACTCAACTGAGTTTAATGAAGACTTTTTTCAGTAGGCCAGAGAGAATGGCAGGTCCATATGGTACCACACAACACCCCACCCAACAGAGTTCCCTACCCAGATACCAAATTCCTAAAGTTATGTCATCAGGAAAAGACTTTGCTGGCTGACTGTGCCCTAACAGAGGCACATGTACAGTAGCAGCTTCTGTGATTAACTCAGCCCATCATCTTCTTTCACATATAGAAGTGCAGAAGGTGGATCTGAAGGAGGGAATTCCCTACATCATCCTGTTGGGAAGAGGAGCAGGCTTTACATCTTCCCATGCCATGGAAATGGCCGTGAGACCCCCCACAGCAAACTCTGCCGATCAAAATCACATGGATCCTGAGAGATTTGAAAGAGAGCAGGGCATGCTTACAGGAACTCTTGACTCTGCATCAGCTCTGTTTCCCAGCCCTCCTGGATATATGCATATTCTGGCTGCCCCTTGTCCCCCACCTCTCTTGAAGTCCAGCAATATTCAGAGAAAAGTATTGCAGGCCCATCTTTAGCATTCTTTTGTAGTTGTCAACAGATGGCCTGATGCCAAGTGAACTGTTAATTGAGATTCTGTCCCTAGCCTAGCCAGAGAAAAGCTCCAAAGGAAGCCAGATTGTTTCCCTGAGCTCACCTCTCTTTCACTGCCCACATCACCTGAGGGAAAGACTGTTTGTGAAGTCATTTTCTCTAGTGCTGGAGAAAGTCATAGCTCTCATTAAGTAGGGATTGGAAGGGCTGACCTCCAGAGGACCCTGCTATGCTATCAGCACAGTAAAGCACAAGAAAAAAGTTCTTTAAGCCAGGCAAAGATACAAACAAAATGGGGGGAGGGAGGGAGGAGGAAAGCAAGGTACTTGGAAGATAAAGTGGTTCGTAAAGGTGCCTTAGGGAAGATAAAAGTCAGGGTGATCAATAAAAAGGGTCACCCTTGTCCAGCACAGAACTCTAGCATTTTTGCCAGCCGGTTGTTAGGTTCCTACATCTATCTTCGAACACTGAAGCCCTTAATGTCACCATAAAATCTTAAAGAGAATCCTGCATATCATTCCCCCCACACCCCCATTTTAAAAAAAGCCTCAAGAGTTTTACCTTCCTAAATTCCTCTGCTGCTATTTTATAGACTCCCTGGTATTGCTGGGCTATTTCCCTCTGCCACACAGAAGAAAAAGGTGCAAGTGAGCTCAGAATGCAGGTTTTACCAGTTAATTGCTTTACTGGAATGCAAATAGGTTTGATCTGATTGGACAGCTCCTTAGCTGGTGTTAACTGGTATGTTTGACTTCATTGAAATAAAGAAAAAGGAGCTATTCTGATTCACACCAGCCCCTATGTTTTAGGGTCCAATCTTGCACTGTTACTCACCCAGGACTAGCCTGTGATACCCTTACTCATTTTGACTACTACCTAACTCCTAAGGCACTCCAGCTGGAAAAAAAAAATCAATGGGAGTACTCAAAGTCAAGGTATTATTCAATGCAAGTGTATCCACTCTTGCCCCTCAATAGTCCTTAATGAAGTGGTGCCAATTAAAATCAATGGGCTTGATTCTCTACTGCCTTGAACATTGTGCAGGCATCTGCCTCTGTGCAAATGAATGCAAAGGGGGGTTAAAAGTGTGTGACAGAGTCAGACCGGACAGTTTTGAAAGGGTGGTTGGAGGCAAGTATATCAGTGTTAGAATAATTAAACCCCTTTTTGCTCTGAACTGAAAGAGGTTTCCACAGTTTAATGATGGACATCCGAGTCCAATTAAGAGCAGCTTGCAACCTTTAGAAACCGCTGTCAGGGGGAGAAGATGGATGAGAAGCAAGCTGTAGAAGGGCTGTATGTAGAAAAAGGCTTCTTCTAGGTAAAGAGCTGCTTTCTGACTATAAGAGAAACTTTGTGTTTGTTTCTGGTTGGGAAGAGGCAGTGGGCATTAGGGTGTGTGTAAGAAACCTCTCATGCTTACCCTGTAAATATGGTAGGACTGATTTAATCTCTTCCCCCCTACCCCACACACACACTCCCCAAAAGACAGAAGGAGAAACTGAGCCTGGAAGTGACTAAACAGGTGCATCGTCACAAATGCCACCCGTGTGAATGAAGATCTCTAGTTTGATGGAATTTCATATTCACTGTGCATTCACCGAAATAGGCGTATAAGGACTCGATTTCAATTGCTAAGTGTCACAAGCTTGATTTCACTGTATGCACAGAAACGGATGGAAAAATATTTCCATAATAGTAGAAATTTACAGCTAGGCAAAGGAAAGTGCTGCTTGAAAATTTTGACACCAAGTATTTTTAACAGTTATAAAATTTAGCTTTTTCAATCATACCATCTACAGTCAAATAACATTTTCTGACCTCCCCCCACCCCATTGTATTGGGCAACTGAAAATTTAATCACTATGATTTATTGACGTTACTAAAAAATAAAAATCAAGTTCTGCCAAGCCAACATATCAATGTCTGCCCCTGGTGAAGTCAATGGGAATTAGGGGCCTAGGTGTGTTAGAAAATTCCACAAAGATATTGAGAGTCCTACATTTTTGTTCAAGTCAATAGGAGTTAGGCACCTACCTCCAGATCCACAAAGGTAGTTAGGCTCCTTCAATATCTTTAGGCATTTAAATACCTTAAAAAATCTGGTCCCAAGTACAGTAGCTTTTGAAAGCATTACCCAAAATCTCCTAAGGGTGGGATTCACAAGGGGGACTTAGATGTATGTTTTAGATATGCATGGGAGCAGGGGGGCTAGAATCTAGGTCTCCCCCTTCCAGGGGAGTGTCCTAACTGCTGGGCTATAGCCAGGGCCAGCCTTAGGGAAAATGGCACCCTGGGCGAACTCGTATTTTGGCACACACACCCCCATCACCTCTGCGTTCCCGCTGCCTCCCCCAGGGTTTAATTTGTATTGAAAGAGGTGCCAGAGCTCAGACCTGGCACAAATTAAGCACTGGCAGGGTGGCCTGATACTGGGGGGTGCTGGCCAGGCACCCAGCTCTGAAGGCAATGCCACTGCCAGCAGCGCAGAAGTAAGGGTGGCATGTGGTATATGATGTATTGCCACCCTTCTGCGCCGCTGCTGTGGCTTGCGGTGCCTGGTGCTCGNGAACTCACAACCCTGGGTTTAGTGGGCCAATGCTCAAACCACTGAGCTATCCCTCCCCCCCGGGCACCCACCTCTGAAGGCAATGCCACTGCCAGCAGCGCAGAAGTAAGGGTGGCATGTGGTATATGATGTATTGCCACCCTTCTGCGCTGCTACTGTGGCTTGCGGTGCCTGGTGCTCAGCATGTGGCTCAAGGCTTCGCGCTGTCACACGGGGGCTGCATCTTGCCAGAGCCCCTCGCCCTCCTGCAGCCCCTAGCCACTCCTGGCTCACCCGAGGCATCATTTCAGATTTGGGGGGAGGAAACTTTAGCCATGATTCCAGGGACTGCTTAGGCACCTGAAAACCGTAGGGTTTTTGCAGATAATGACTTAGGAATTAGCTGACGGGAGCACTGTATCTAATTGTTCTATGAAGAAAGAAAAAATATATACAAATGCCAATTAAAGCCACGTTTAAAGTTTATATGTAAATTTAGAACAATCAGGAGATAATACAGCAAGATATTCCCAATCCCTGGGGCTGCAGATGCCAGCAGAGCGAGGGGCACCCCTGCTCCAGAGGCACCCCATTTATAACAGCGCCCCTGGCCTTCACCATGCTTCAGACTGGCCTTGGCTATAACATCATCCATTCTCCCTGATCCAGTGAATGTTTATTTATACCCAGTGGAACAGTTGAGATTAAGAAAGACCCACCTTACAATATCCTCCCGGTTAAGGGACTCACCTGAGAGTTAAGACCTGGGTTAAGTCCCATCAGGCACCGGGGGGAATTGAACCTCAATCTCCCACATCATAGACAAGGGGGCTAACCACTGAATTACTGGATATACAGCAGCAGCACCTCCTCCCGCCATTTTGTGCATAGTTAAGTGTGCTCTGAACCCATCTACCACAGCAGGCCCCGAAGGCGAGCGAGGTGGCGGCATGCCTAATTGGTGAATCCTGCTGGGGCGTAGTTAGGTGCTGAGCTGTTGGACACTGTCAGTAATTGGGTGGCTGTACATACGCCCTCTTGTTGAAATGTAGGTGCCTTGAGGATTTTAACAGCAGAACCTTAGTCACCTAGTGAGCTTAAATGCGTATAGCATACGATGGCAACTGAACAGGTTTTGTGAATACCAGTGGCACCTACATGTACATGCTTGAAGTGGGAATTGGGCACCTGAGTCCCCCTTGTGAGTCCCTAAGTCCCTTTTGAAAGAGTCACGCATTTTCTACCAGACCCCCCTCATCCATGTGTCATTGTGGTATAGTACCTGTGGTTCCTGTCAAAGCCACCACATATCCTCCAGGTTCACAGAAATGCCCATCTGCATATTTCTGATCCTCCAAGTGTAAATTTCATTTGTTTCATCAGGGCCTCATATTAGATACAAGTACTCAGAGTTCCTTTATAATATTTATAGTCTGCTTTTCCTCCTTGCTGCTGAATTTTTCATTCAAAGATCATACAGTAAAAGAAAACAGTTTTGTAAACTGGGAGTGTGTTCACCAAAAAGAAAAACCCCAACTCATCTCCATTCTTGCCTGAGTCTTAGCGGTAGATGTATTATATTTTATAATTCTTCTTTCTCCACAGGTTCCTGAACAAGAAACCCACGAGAGAAAAGTCAATCAGCCATTCACTCAAACACTCTAATCTGCCTACAGATTGCCCCATGTGCAGCTGTAATTGTAAAAATCTCGCCTTTGAAACTCTGTAGATAACTCACTCTGTTCTTCAAGCACATCATGCATTATTCCTATGCTTGTGACAACCGCCTCGGAAGAAAGACTCTGTAAAGCCCTGAGTATGGTACATTGTTCGCTCCTTACTGTCACGCTGAGCATTCTCTGAAGAGCTCTTAAAGTATTCATACTATGCTGGAAAGCATTTCCCAGGCAGCCTTTACAGATCTGTGACTTAAGCTTGAAACAAAATGGGTGGCCTTAAGATTTCAGTCACAGGATGATTTGTTTTTCATGCCTTCATTACATTTTCTTTGAATTTTGGGGGAAAGCACATGGCATTTAGCCATCCATTGATATTTTAAAATAATATTTTGTCGCCGTTATCTTTGTTCCTGATTCCTAACGTCCATCTTAGGTACTTATTTCGCCCTCATTATGATAGGATCTGTGCACCTCCCATTCGTTAATGCATTTATCCTCACAACACCCTTGCGAAGTTAGGAAGCATTATGAGCCCCATTTTACAGATGCTGGACGGAGACACAAAGAGGCTAAGTGACTTGCTCAAGGTCACATAGGAAGTCTGTGGCGGAGCAGGGAAGTGAATCCAGTCTAAGTCTTAGGTCAGCGCCCTAACCCCTAGGCCATCCTTCCTGTCTAATAAATAGATCTATCAAAGAAGTGAATAGAAAATAAACTAAAACAGCAAACTCCCACCTCCATTACTGTCTATACAGGACTTTCACTCTAGTCAACACACCAGCTGGGTGGCACTTTCAGTCTCACTTAAGCACTAGGGATCTGTTGGATGTACTCACATGGCTTGCATTAAAAATGGGCCTAAGTAGGAGGTGAGCAGTGCATAGATTTGTGCTGGCCTTCTCTGCAGAAGGGAGCATTTCCTTAGCCTCCTCAGTAACCACACAACCCTACCATCCTCTCCCTTTTCCTTCCCTTCATGCAGGCTCCTCTTTGGTCCCCTCGCCAGCAAAGAGATGCAGATGCAGAAACCCTGCCGTCTGTGGGGAGTTGATGGGAGAATCCCTTTGCAGGATGGGGAGGGGGCGTTTTACTGGAAGCTCTTCAGCGCAGGGCATCAGTCTGCATCTGTAATGTGCTGTACAATGCCATATGCATCCAGGGTGATAATGCATCCATGGTTCAGACAATAAATAAAAATGCCCAGAAAAGGGCTAAGGCAAGGCAAAAATGAGCTGAACCGGATACTAATCAAGTAATACTCAAAGACACTTTTCTATGGCTATCTGAATGAATGTACAGAGAAGCTCTGAACAATACAGTGCGTGTGTGTGTGTAATCCTGTTCCCACTGAAGTCAATGGGAGTTTTGACACTGACTTTAATGGAGACAGAATGTCATCCTGGATGCCAATCACCGTATTTTGATTTCCCTTTCTCTCCCTCACCCTCCAACCAAGGCAACCTGTTCATTTTCACACTACCAGTCCCTTGATGTGCAGCTCTGCAAATCCCTTTACCCATTCCCTTTCACACCAGACCATCTAACTCCCTCCTGTCTCTAGGTTTGTTGCTATTACACTGGGGAAAGCAAGTGTCTTTCAGGGCTAACATGCCCCCAAACCTGGATTTCCTGCTCTCACTCATTTCTAGTTACCCACATTTTATTCAAAGTGCTGGTCTTAGCTTGGTATTTCTAAGGAAGACTGTGCTGAGAGGTGTGTAATAACCACTGGGCCCACTTTGGTGCTGCTGACCCCACTTGCTCATTGACAGCAATGACAGTTTGTCCAGCCAGCAGCAATCACGATGCGCATGCTGATGCACGTGCAAACATGATGCGCATTCCAGCTGTTACACTGAGTCCCAATATTGTTAAAAGACAGCTTGACAATCACCCACTGCTCTGTCCCTTTCAATTGACTATCACAGCTCCATTTTAAATACCTTGGGCACTCCACACTGCTTTATCAGATAGTTATTATTGTATTATGAATCAAAATGGGGCCCATTGTCCCAGGCACTGTACAAATTTAGAGTACAGGGACATCTATTCTGCCAAAAAAATAAATCAATCCATGGCAGCAAGTCTCTGAGCCTGGATCTACAGACTTCGGCTCACGTTATAGTGCTAAAAACAACCACATAGACGTTCCTGCTCAGCCCTGGAGCTAGCCTATGAGGCTCATCCCCCTTGCTGGGCTTGAGCCCACGCAGCAATGTTTACATGNGCTGTACAATGCCATATGCATCCAGGGTGATAATGCATCCATGGTTCAGACAATAAATAAAAATGCCCAGAAAAGGGCTAAGGCAAGGCAAAAATGAGCTGAACCGGATACTAATCAAGTAATACTCAAAGACACTTTTCTATGGCTATCTGAATGAATGTACAGAGAAGCTCTGAACAATACAGTGCGTGTGTGTGTAATCCTGTTCCCACTGAAGTCAATGGGAGTTTTGACACTGACTTTAATGGAGACAGAATGTCATCCTGGATGCCAATCACCGTATTTTGATTTCCCTTTCTCTCCCTCACCCTCCAACCAAGGCAACCTGTTCATTTTCACACTACCAGTCCCTCGATGTGCAGCTCTGCAAATCCCTTTACCCATTCCCTTTCACACCAGACCATCTAACTCCCTCCTGTCTCTAGGTTTGTTGCTATTACACTGGGGAAAGCAAGTGTCTTTCAGGGCTAACATGCCCCCAAACCTGGATTTCCTGCTCTCACTCATTTCTAGTTACCCACATTTTATTCAAAGTGCTGGTCTTAGCTTGGTATTTCTAAGGAAGACTGTGCTGAGAGGTGTGTAATAACCACTGGGCCCACTTTGGTGCTGCTGACCCCACTTGCTCATTGACAGCAATGACAGTTTGTCCAGCCAGCAGCAATCACGATGCGCATGCTGATGCACGTGCAAACATGATGCGCATTCCAGCTGTTACACTGAGTCCCAATATTGTTAAAAGACAGCTTGACAATCACCCACTGCTCTGTCCCTTTCAATTGACTATCACAGCTCCATTTTAAATACCTTGGGCACTCCACACTGCTTTATCAGATAGTTATTATTGTATTATGAATCAAAATGGGGCCCATTGTCCCAGGCACTGTACAAATTTAGAGTACAGGGACATCTACTCTGCCAAAAAAATAAATCAATCCATGGCAGCAAGTCTCTGAGCCTGGATCTACAGACTTCGGCTCACGTTATAGTGCTAAAAACAACCACATAGACGTTCCTGCTCAGCCTGGAGCTAGCCTATGAGGCTCATCCCCCTTGCTGGGCTTGAGCCCACGCAGCAATGTTTACATGGCTATTTTTAGTGCTGTAAAGGGAGACCAGGTCTGTAGACTGTGGGTGTATTTTTTCCTTCCCCCCCCCCATTGTAAATGTACCCAGAGAGACAATCTCTGCACCAAAGAGCTTATAAGACACATAGATAAGACATACAAAAGAAGTATCATTATCCCCACTTTACAGATGGGGAATCGAGGTACAGAGATAAAAGCCTTGTCCAAGGTCATGCAAGGAGTCTATGATGGGGCTGGGAATTGAACACAGATTGCCGGAGTTCCAATCCATTGAATTAACCAAAGGAAAAGCTTGTGCCTCAATCAAAGAATACCCTTGAAGCTACAAATAGGGCGGATCTCAGGAAGTTCAAAAGAAAGAACCAAAACACACAAACTACACTCCCGTAAATTTATCATCCAAGTTCAATTAATTTAGAAACCAAGGAGAATGCAGAGGACAAACATGTAATACTGCACATCTGATCAGAGAGATGCTACAGGAAAACACACTAGTGACTTTTAACAATAAAGTCTCATCTATCATCAAGCATCGGCATCCTTATGCATCAAACAAAATCACACACACAAATACAAACAAAATCAACTATCACAAAGAACTAATGATCAATAGTACTCAAGGGGAAAAGATACAGAAACCCTGCAATAGCCATTCACAATGATCAGATAATTTGTCAGGGAGAATAAATCTTTCCTCCTTCTTCCATGACATTTAGGGTTGCCAACCCTCCAGGATTGGCCTGGAGCCTCCAGGAATTAAAGATTAAATCTTTAATTCAAGATTATGTCATGTGATGAAATCCCCAGGAATACATCCAACCAAAATTGGCAACCCTAATGACATTGGAATAAACCATTTCCATCTTCCTCGTGTACAGTCTTGCCAAAGTGTGTGGGGGTGGCTGTGGAAGTGGAGCTTTTAGAGGGGGGCTGCTAAGGGTCTGGTAAGCATGATTTAAAACCTCAGGTGAAAAACAATTACACAGGTCACAAATGGTGTCTCACCAGTGGCTGCCTCTTTTGTAATGCATTCCAAAAAGTCTGAAGAATAAGTGTGCGCACGCATGGGGAGGAGGGAATAATTTGCACCATAATCAAGTATTAGACACTCCAGGCTATTACTGTATTCAGTGACTATGCTGCTGAATGAAGAGGGTCTATTCCAAGCCATTGTCCAACACAGGGTTGCAGGCACGTCATGAAGCCACCACAGTGCAGTTCAAAAGCTCACCTCTAAACACATGTGCAAGATCCTCTCTGCTCGGACTCCTGCTGCACAGCTGTATGCACTGACCCAGTTTTCCCCATTATGAGCCTTTCGTGTGCGGAGCAAGCTTAATACTAGGATTGTTTGTTATTTTCAATGACTGGTCAGAATTTATCCCTGCTTCTGGACGCTACCTACAGTCTGCGTGGAAAGGGGTTCAGAGTCCAAACCTGGATCTGGAATCACATTTTGCAAAGGGCTTAGTGGACCAGATCCTCAGCTGGAGTAAAGCCAGGTGGCTCCTCTAACATCAAGGGGAGTTATGCCAGTTGAAAGTGACAAAGATCCTGGTCCCTTCTCTTTAACATGGGCTAAATAAGAAAACTCCGTTCCAAACATCCCTTCACTTTGGGATGTTCACAGATGTGGATCTTGGGGCTACTTCTCCTTTGAACATTAAACAATGAGAGATGTTAGTGCTCAGCACCTTTCTAAATCAGGCCCTGATCATCCCGCATTGGCCATTCACAATTAATGGTCACTTTTGAAAGTATAAGCACTGAACTCCATGGGCCACATCCTCAGCTGTGTAATCCCACTGATTTACATCGGTGCAGGATCTGGTCCTATGTGCCTTCTTTATCTTTTTTACAGGGGATAATAGTGTTTATCAATTTTCATAAGAGCTATGAATGAAAACTGGTATTTAAAAGCCCTGTATTATTTTTATTACAACATTTGATCTCCTATTTAAAGACCTGATTATAGTTGTGTTCCTTAATGCAAAGAAGTGACAGAAGAATATAATTTTTGTCTTCATTACTCCTTTGGACACAATCCCAATTGTTAAAATTAGCAAAAGCATTTAATAAGATAAGAACTGAGGTGACAACAAGGAGTGGGGGTAATTTGATATTAAGATGTCTGAGATGTTTTTGGTCCTCCTGATGGAATATATCCCTTTAAGATATTGTTCTGGATAAAAATAAGACAGACAGATGACAATGGTCCTTGAATACATCAAATATATCCTGTGACATGTTTAGATCTTTCCCTTCCAGCCATGCCTAAAGCCCCAGCCAAGACCAGAGCCCCATTGTGCCAGGTGTTGTACACATGCACAAGAGAAGGTCCTTGTCCCAAAGATCATGCAATCTAAACAGACAAACATATTATTCTTACTTTACAGGTGAAGAAATGAGGGACAGAGATTAAGTGACCTGCCCCAGGTCACACAATTTCTGCAGCAGGGCCAGGAATTGAACCTGATCTCCCATGTCCCAGTCCAGTGCCTTAACCACCCTTGCTCTCCAATTATATTGGCTTATTACACAGCAGAGATCTGGTTTGGGCATTTAACAGTTTGTTCCTTCTTTTGTACTTGGTGCTATATTAAAAGCAATATGAAGGGAATTACTGAGGGTTTATCTATAATTCTCTGCAAAATCTATCTTAGACAGATTTTCCGTGGTCCATAAAATGTGTCTCAGTTGAACAAATACACTTCCACCTATGGAACCAGCTCCTGGGGAGTTTGCTGATAAAATTGCATAGATGATAGCTGGGTACATGCAGATCACGGTGTCATGGTTTGTTGGTTTGCAGAAGAAAGGCATGTTTGTGAACCTTGTTATCTATGATCCCCAGAATGGTGTCCTGAAAATAAACTTCCAGCAGCTAAATGCTTGCAAACTATTGAGGAACATGCTCATTTCTATTTTTAAAAAAGGTGCCTTCGCTGATTTTTAAAGCTCTTGGTGCATTCAGGAACATTATGAATGCATAATAGTAAAGGGAAAAAATGGACACAGTATTTAGAATAGATGAGCACATACAACATCTGATCTTGCAGCCCTTGTGTGAGTAACACCATTGACTTTGGTGGGATTGCCCCCTCGAGCAAAGTGAGCAGGGGGTAGAACTAGGAACATACACATAGAGCTGCTTAAAATAAGTTACCCATACTGCAGCACTAGAGCAGAGCCAACGTATTGCAATGGGATTTTCAAACCCTACTGTGACAGCATCTGTAGCACAGCAATTCATTTAAGCAGCCCCAATCAAACTTTTATGGGAGCCACCCTCACTGACTCATTCAAGAGGGAAGAAACCAGAGTGGAAAGAGGGTCTTGTGGTTATAACACTAGACGGGGATTTAAGAGATCTGCTCAATCTCTGGATGTGCCAGAGACTCCTTGTGTGACTTTGGACAAGTCACAATCTCTCTGTGCCTCAATTCCTCATCTGTAAAATGGGAACAACAATTTTTCCTCTTTCAGTCTGTCCGGTCTATTTAGAGTGTGAGCTCTTGAGGGCCGGGGTTGTGTCTTACCACATGTAGGTACGGCACCTACCCCAGTGAGAATTGAGAGTCTGATCCAAAGCCCATTTAAATCAATGGAAGCCTTTTGATCAACCATTAGTTGGACCCTTGAGGTTCTCAAGAACAGAGTTTGGTAATAATTTTGACCAAAATCTTTTTCCAATGCCAAAGCAGATTTGGTGACGCAAACGTTTAATGAATTGGTGTTGATTTCACCAAATTGTTTTGGTTTAAAAAAAAATGAAAATAAAATGTTTGGACTTTTTTGAAATTAGATGCATCTTTTTTTCTATATTAAAATGGCTTTCCATTTCAAACTTTCCTTTGATTGTATTTAAAAATGTTTAAAAAATGCTCTAAATCAAAACAAAATATGTCGGGGTTTTCATTTGTTTGAGTTGGTTTACTTTTTGATTCATAAAAAAATGGTTTTGGTTTGAGCCAAAAAGATTTTTTAATTGCCAGAGAACCAAAAGAAATAATTTGTTAAAAATCTGTTATTCGCACAGCTGTGCTCAAGACTTAGCCAGAAGTTAGAGACTCTTTCCTGGTTTCTGAGCCAAAGAGGATATGAATAATACCTGTTGCATATTTTCTTTGTTTTGTATTCTGTATATTAATGGCTGAACTTTCTGTGTGCATTATGTTCCTTTGTGCTATTCTCTTTCTGTTTGCATTCATTTAACCTGTCCCAGAGATTAATTTCCTTTTCATTATCACTGCAGTGGTGATCAGCAGTAAATGCAGAGTTATGGTCAAATATATTACGAGATATCATTGCTATTTACTTTATCTAGCAATAATTCTCCTTTTTACACAATGGCACAAAATGGAGTTGCCATGAGATTTTTTACAGTAAATCTTGTGAGATATTGTCTGGTAACATTTAATGCATGTCACTATTGTACAGTAAATAATTCTTCTGTAAAATACCTACTACTTATCCCATATTATTACATCCTGCACACTGGTACAGGCAAAAACAACCCTCAAGATGTCTTGCATATTAAGTGATGCCACTGGTATATTATTACATAACTCATTGATTAGGATTGTCCGATCTCAAATATACTAGCGCTCAAACTTCAACTAGAGGAGATGCACTACCCAATTTTAGGTACACAGAAATCATCACACTGGATCAGACCAATCATCCATCCAGTCCAGTCCAGTATCCTGTCACTGAGAACGGCTCAAGGTCTCCCACGGGGAATAACTGACTGTGACGGTACCTTTCCTGCTTGGGCCATTTGAGAATAAACTGTGAGGTACAAACCAGGATGGGCAAGAACACCAACCACTTTCCCTGAAGCAGCATTCCTGGCAAAGACATGACTGCCACACTATCGCCTTTAAGGACATTATGTAATGGAGTGATGCCATCTAGCACCACGCCATATGTTGGACTCAAGGTGCCCATTCCCTGTTTACCCATAGGCTCAGTTATCCAGTGTTCACATTACTCACCCTAGGTGAATTTAACCCCTTCAGAACACGGCTAGAGTTTGGACTCTTCAGGAGGTTAGAAGGATGGAATCCTTCACCAACACACTAGGCCTCCAAGTCTCTGCTCTTATCACTTGATCTACTCAGTCCTCCACAAAATAGCAGCCACAACCCATCGAGATCCCTATCTAGGGACTATTTTCAGTCACTATCCCTCACCTCCCATGGTGGAGCAGGCGTTATGGAAAGTCTGCCTCAGCTTTCCCTTGTTCAGCCAGTGACCTTTCACCCTGTCTGATAGTTCCTTGCAATGACTCCAGCTAGATCATTAATAGTCTCTCCCCTCTCAGGGCAGTAAAGAGTCTAGTGAGTCAGGAGGCCAGTAGCCCTAGTGAAGGGTCAAGAGTCTCTGGCCTCTTCAGGTTCCGAACCTTGATCCACAAGCTTTAATGACCCCTCCGCTGAGGTCTGTAGGAGACCCCAGACTTACCCACACCACTAGGTTCCAACCCAGGGAACCTGTAGGAAGCAGTTGGCACCAGTGTCTCCTAATTCCTTACCACTTCCCACCGCACTTCTCCAGCAGGCTGTTTCCCCAGACTCATGCGCCGTGATCCTCTTCTCCTGAAGGTCCATCAGCCTCCTGCTAATCTGTTGCTGAAGGCCCCTGCTGTCAGTTACTCCACCACCACCCCACTCTTCTAGCTTGCAGCCGTTATATCCCCTCACCTGTAAAAAGGCCACCAATCAGCCCCAGCTAAGGAGGCAGCTAGACTCCCTGTTAATTCATTAGCAGCTGGAACAGAGTGGGGTCTGTACACCCCATGACATTTCCCTTTGCAAGTGTTTTGAGCCACCATATCTGTATAGCACAGATTCATAGAATCATAGAATATCAGGGTTGGAAGGGACCTCAGGAGGTCAACAAGTTCAACTCCCTGCTCAAAGCAGGACCAATCCCCAACTAAATCATCCCAGCCAGGGCATTGTCAAGCCTGACCTTAAAAACCTCTAAGGAAGGAGATTCCACCACCTTCTTAGGTAACCCATTCCAGTGCTTCACCACCCTCCTAGTGAAAAAGTTTTTCCTAATATTCAACCTAGACCTCCTCCACTACAACTTGAGACCATTACTCCTTGTTCTGTCATCTGGTACCACTGAGAACAGTCTAGATCCATCCTCTTTGGAACCCCCTTTCAGGTAGTTGAAAGCAGCTATCAAATCCTCCCACATTCTTCTCTTCTGCAGACTAAACAATCCCAGTTCCCTCAGCCCCTCCTCATAAATCACGTGCTCCAGCCCCCTAATCATTTTTGTTGCCCTCCGCTGGACTCTTTCCAATTTTTCCACATCCTTTTTGTAGTGTGGGGCCCCAAACTGGACACAGTACTCTAGATGAGGCCTCACCAATGCCAAATAGAGGGGAATGATCACGTCCCTCGATCTGCTGGCAATGCCCCTACTTATACAGCCCAAAATGCTGTTAGCCTTCTTGGCAACAAGGGCACACTCTTGACTCATATCCAGCTTCTCATCCACTGTAACCCCTAGGTCCTTTTCTGCCTAGCCATTCGGTCCCTAGTCTGTAGCAGTGCATGGGATTCTTCCGTCCTAAGTGCAGGACTCTGCACTTGACCTTGTTGAACCTCATCAGATTTCTTTTGGCCCAATCCTCTAATTTGTCTAGGTCCCTCTGTATCCTATCCCTACCCTCCAGGGTATCTACCACTCCTCCCAGTTTAGTGTCATCTGCAAACTTGCTGAGAGTGCAGTCCACACCATCCTCTAGATCATTAATGAAGATATTGAAGAAAATCGGCGCCAGGACCGACCCTTGGGGCACTCCGCTTGATACCAGCTGCCAACTAGACATGGAGCCATTGATCACTACCCGTTGAGCCCGACAATCTAGCCAGCTTTCTATCCACCTTTTAGTCCATTCATCCAGCCCATACTTCTTTAACTTGCTGGAAAGAATACTGTGGGATTCAGTAGCTCCTCATCTGATTAGCCTCCACTACCTCCCTTTGCTTCAGCCAGTACAGAGCCCAGCTCCACAACCTAACCATATACAACTCCTCACGCACACAGGGCTACTGCAGGAGGGCACTGGCACAAAGGGCACAGGCCCTCCCAAGCTAGGTGAATATTACATATGAGCCAGTTGTTAAATTCATGCATTCCTGATCAGTATTTGGGGGCCTGATTCTGATCTTAGTTACATCAGTGTAAATCAGGAGTAACTCCACCCAAGTCAGTGGAGTTTACACTAGCAAGATGCTAAGGAGGCAGCATGTTGAAATCAAACATTCTACATGGACTCTAATTAAAACAAGGAAAATAATAGCAAAGATCCTCTGCTGGTGTAAAGCAGCACGTGTGGTTGCCATGCCTCCAGGATTGTCCTGGAGTC
This sequence comes from Platysternon megacephalum, assembly GCA_003942145.1. Taxonomy (NCBI): domain Eukaryota; kingdom Metazoa; phylum Chordata; order Testudines; family Platysternidae; genus Platysternon; species Platysternon megacephalum. The sequence goes on along the minus strand of QXTE01000281.1, from coordinate 1,432,801 downwards.
TCCAGGAATTAAAGATTAATCTTTAATTGAAGATTATGCCATGTGATGAAACCTCCAGGAATAAATCCAACCAAATTGGCAACCCTAAACATAGCACTGTTGAAGTCAGATTTGTGCATCTGAGGATCTGGGCCTACTGTTTCAGTGCTAGATCTGTTAAAATTCCAGAAAAATACACACACACACGCCTGAACTGAGAAAAAATGCTGATTTCATATTGTATGCATGGTACATACCACTCGGGAGAACTGTGTTGCAACATATTTATGTATTTGGCTGAACAGTACTCAGGGCCAGTGCTTCATTAAAGGCCAAGTCTTAGCTACCTCTCCCTGCATCTTCTGCCAAAACATCCCCAAAACTAAATCACATTTTTATGGTCTCCATATTCTTTACGCTCTATGTGTTTTGCCTCATGCAATCATCCCTACTGTATAATGCTGTACATTCTAATAAACTTTTTACAGCCAGGCTCTGAAAAAACCCATAATTTTAATGACTTTACATAGCATAATAGATACTGTAACATGTACCTTAGATGATGACTGCAGTGAGATACAGGTTCATTATCTTCACCTCTGAATCAAAAAGCGCCCAAAGTAAAGCAATAAAATGTTATTCATCTAATTTGGTATGGCTGCTGTATTTTGCAGAACTGTACGTTTTGTGTCGTTTTTATACAAATGTGTAGAAATTTACCAATTTGGATGTACAGCGTAAATCCTGGACATCTGAAACATTCATATATCTTTGCACTAAACTTTATTTCCAGGAGCACAAATTGGAATAACACCACTACCACAATGCTTTGTACATACTGTATATAGCATCTTTCATCCATAGAACTCAAAGTCTTAAAATGTTAATTAAGCCCTGTAACACCTCTGAGAGGTACATTTTTATCCCCTTAAACAGAAATAAGGTAGAGAGGTTAAGAGGCTTACACCAACGTCAATCCAGAGTAACTCCACCTAAAGACTATGGAGTTACTCTGGTTTTACCCGAGCACAATAGAGAGATGAATATGGCCATAAATAATTTGCACAAGGCACTGAAGCAAGTGAGTGAAAGACTCTGGAATGTAAACCAGGAGTCTTGGATTCCAAGTTCTCTGCTTTGAACTCTAGGTGCCTGATCTTCAGCTTGTGTAAATCAGTGTAGTGCCAGGGAAGACTGAATTCAGTGGAGTAACACCAATTTAAAACTGCAGAGGAACTGATGCTAGCTAGACTTCCTAGTTCCTCTGATGTCACACGTTGAACAGTTTGCCCTAAACACAAGGTGCTGTTTGGAGGACCTCTCCCATTTTATTTTAAATTGCATTTTTACAAAGAAAGGACCCGATTCTCTGTTGCCTTGGACCTTATGCAGTCATTGACAAAGACGCAAAGTGAGCATAAAAACTACTTTATCAGAGTGGTCGTTTTTAACAGCTATTTTGCACTGATGTAAGTCACTACACAGGGAGACAGGAGAATCAGGCCCAGAACGTTGGAGATCTATTCCCATCCATCATCAATGATCGTTACTGAGCTTCCACTAATGAATCTTGTTTGTGAGCCTAACAAGATCCCTTGGAGGATGGAAACTGGAATCAGAAAAAAGAAGAGGGCCTGTCATAAGATGACGACCTGACGAATCTACCATGTGTCTCACTTTGGCATCAAGTGGGTGGAGCTTGGATTGTGGAAGGAGTTTACAAACTGACCTAAATTCTGTATGAAACCTTTAATTATTGCATGATCCAGAGATGGGGTAATTTATTAAACTTCATAGTTTAATACATTACCCCATCTCTGGATCATGCAATATATATATATTTATTTACTTACACAGCACCCATTATTGTATTATCTGAGCACTTCATAATCTGTAAAGTATTTATCCCAACACCTCTGTGAGGTAAGGAAGAACTATTTGCCCCCATTTTAAAGATGGGGAACTGAGATATAGAGAGAGGCTAAGTGACTTGCCCAAGGTCACACAGAGAATCTGTGGCAGAGAACCCAGCTCTTCCTAAATCCTCAGATAATGCCCTAACCATCAGATCATCTGTGACAGAATATACCTGTGTTCGCCCCATATATGATTGTAATAATGTATGTATAAAGTATGCTTTCTGAAGTATCATTTGAAAACTCATAATTTGCAATCAATAACGTAGCAACATTATAAGTGAAGTTATAAAAACAAGCTGAAATCATGACTAAAAGTATGTTTTTCAGATAAGTCTGGGGCATGGCCAAACCACTATCTCAGAGACAAAGGGCAAGCTGACACCACAGCCAGATGTAAACAAGGCAGATGGTCCATTACCTGCTAAGTGGTCATTCTTTGTCAGGAAACAGGCAGGGGCAAAAATCTGCATCTTAGCAAAGAAACAGCACGGAGTTTCCTTCCACACAGATGGCCTGTGGCCTTGCTCCCAGCTGAAACTGTTTTTAAGAGGGTGACAAACTATAAAAAGCAAGGACAAACACCCCAAGACACCCCCTTCCCCTATCCATTGCATTCTCTGCACCTGAAAAGGCAAAGGAAACAGCCGTTGGACTCTGGGCGAGGGGTTCTGACCTAAAGAGTTTGATCAGTAAGACTGCTGAAAGCATGTGGTGAGAAAACTTTGCTTTGAATCTAATAGAGTTTGTTAAGTTAGGCACCTGTAAGCATTTTATCTTTATTTTTCTTGTATACATGTCGGTCTTTGATGCCTCATTACTTGTACTCACTTAAAACCTCTCTATTTGTAGCTAATAAACTTGTTTTACTGTTTTATCTAATCCAGCGTGGTCAGGTTGAAGTGTCTGGGTAAGTCCATTTGGAGTAACAAGTTGTGTGCATATTATTTCCCTAAAGGAATAACGGACAATATTTGTACTGTCCAGGAGAGGGCTAGGCAAGAGAGGACATACATTTCTGGGGGGGAAATCTGGGAATGGGAGTGTGTTGGGGTCACCCTGGGGTAATCTTTAAGGCTGGTAAAGAGCCAGAGTATGGCTGGCTGCAGCACACCGAGGCATAGCTAGGAGTGACTTACATGCTGGAGGCTGTCTGTGAGCAGTCCAGGTTGGAGGCTACAGCAGCGAAGCATTGTAAAGGGCGCCTCCGATTACAGGGCAAGGGTGACATAGCTATTCATGGTGTGGATTGTACCCTGGTATGTCACACCATCCTTCCTCTCTTTTTTGTGTCACAGTAGTTCCTAGGAGCCCTAGTCCTGGACTAGGAACACATTGCATTAGATGCCGTATAAACACAGAACAAAAACATGGTCCCTGCCCAGGAAGCTTACAATCTAAGCTAAGTTTACAAAATGTATCTTCTTTTGTGATGGGGGCGTATCAACCCCGCACTGGCAACACAGGGGTTAAACTGTTTTGAGCCCAAGAGGCCACACCCCCTCACCCTTGCTGGGCATGCTCCCTGTGGAGGGAGCATATAAAAGGAAGCAACTCAGCTCCATCCAGGCTGAGGAGGTGACTAACTGTGTGCTGGAGGCTCCTGCGGGGGAGCTGCCGAGACTCCAGACTGCTGAGGCAAAGGACCCTGGTTACTCTGCGGGGAACCAGTTGGCCGTAGGGACCAAAGGGGACGCTGAGCCTCTACCAGCAGACGAGATGTCCGAAGCAGGCCTATGGGCAGAAAGTGACCCAGGGGATGCATTTGGGGACCTGAACCCTGCTCTCACGTAATTGGTTGCATAGGGCCCAGGTTCCCCTCTCTTCCCCACTCTTGATGCTGGGCATTGCTCCCAGAGAGAGGGTGGCCTCCCTTGCCCCCCACTGCCTTCCTTGACATCTTTATAGAAGAGGAAAATTAAAGAGGAAAAAACCCAAGCATTTAGTTATTTTCTCTCCTGACTTTTCCTAAGCATCTAGATGTTCAAAATAATTTTTGTGGACTCTAGAAATCTTTAGAGATTAAAAAGTGGCAGCTGAGAGATGGAGGTCATTATTAAACACAGAAATTCACCACCTATCAAATTGATCATGCTGCTTTGTTTTAATCATGTTCAAGGTGAGAATACCATGTCAGTAGTTAAAAACGGAACAATTGCTTCTGACAGAAAAAAAAAAATCAATGAAGAAGCAGATCTGTGGTAATCCCATTTGACCGGGTCAGAAGAGAAAATGCAAATAATGATCATATATATATATTTATATATACACACATACTGATAAAAAAAATGTCAGGCATGAAAAAAAGAACAGCAAGAGTAGAAATCAATAACAAATTAAAATCACCCACTACAGCTATTTTGCAAGTGAAGTGAGGCTATGCAAAGCAGGGGGTAGCAGCATGAAATGGAATAAAAAGAAATACCAAAGATTCACTCCACTAGAAATCTATAACATGACTGTTTCTTCTTTGTGATCGAATAGCTATTTTTCACTGAAAAAACACAAGCTAAATATTTTTCATTTATTATGCAATACACACACACAAAATAATAACCCGTGTTTGCTACATTGAGACAAGATTTCCCTCTCTTTGTTACAGAATTCCAGCAAGGTGAGTTAAGGAAACAAGTTACCTACAAGACACGAACATGTGTTTGCTTCAGTGGCGCACACATTAAAAGTGGAGGGATGTATGAACACAGCAGTTGCTGCAAAGGACTCCTGCAAATAAGGTTGAAATATTCGGCACCAACATTCCTCTGTTTGTCCTTTGATCTCAAAGAGCTTTACGGTGGTTTGAAATAATCTCATTTTACAGATGGGAAAAAACAGACACGAAGATTGGGGTTCTGAATAATAATAATCATGTTTATTACAGTGGTGCCTAGGGACCAACTAGGGTGACTAGACAGCGAATGTGAAAAATCGGGACGGGGGTGGGGGGTAATAGGAGCCTATATAAGAAAAAGACCCCAAAATCGGGACTGTCCCTATAAAATCGGGACATCTGGTCACCAGGGCCGGCGCAACTCATTAGGCGACCTAGGCGGTCGCCTAGGGCGCGGCTATTTGGGGGTCGCCGGCACCGCGGCCGCCTGTTCAAATTTGGGGGCGGGACCTTCCGCCGCCGCTGTTGGGGGCGGCATTTTGGGGGCGGGACCTTCCGCCGCCTAGGGCGCCGGCAAAGCTGGCGCCGCTACTGCTGGTCACCCTAGGACCAACTGAGAATGGGACCCCCATTGTGGTAGGCGCTGCACAAACACATAGTAAGAGACAGTCCCTGCCCCCAAAAATCTTACCATCTAAATATATGATGTTCCCAAGGTCAGACTGTGACTCAGTGGCAGGGCCAAAAATAGAACCTAGAGACAAAAATAAAGCCTGACGAGCAGTACGTCTGCACTGAAGCTGGAGATGCAATTTCCAGCACAGGTAAACAGACACACACTAGCTTTGATTGCGCTAGTGTGCTACAAATACACCTCTACCCCGATATAACGCTGTCCTCGGGAGCCAAAAAATCTTACCGCGTTACAGGTGAAACCGCGTTATATCCAACTTGCTTTGATCCGCCGGGGCGCGCAGCCCCGCCCCCCCCGGAGCGCTGCTTTACTGCGTTATATCCGAATTCGTGTTATATCGGGTCGCGTTATATTGGGGCAGAGGTGTAGTAGAGTAGCCACAAAATTGTGGGCAGCTACGTGGCCTAACCATTCGAGTATTTATGAAGGATCTCCGACTCTGGTGGCTAGCCTGTGCCGTTACCCACGTCATCACGGCTACACTGCTTTTCTTAGCAGGTTAGCGTGATCAAAGCTACTGGGTGTACGTCTACCCGGGCTGGAAATTATACCTCCCACTGTAGTCTAGACATACCCTTGCAGTCCCTATCCATTGAACCTTCCAAAAAGTAACAATCAATCACAACCTTAGGAACATACATAGTTAAGCACAAAAGCCTAATGACACATAGTCCTTAACAACTAACCATTTGGGAAGGCTGCCCCTAACAGCACGAGGTCCAGCTCTGGCATATTCTGGCATCCAAAAGCCCAACAGAATGATCAGTAATAAATACCAATGCCCATTACTCACGCTAAGAGATCGGGCTTTCCTCTGGGGTCAAGCAGTAAAGCAAAAATGTAGTGACACTGACATTTAAAATGGTTTAAAAGTTAGTATTTTTCCTTGTGGGCGGGTGACTGTCCTTTCGGGGGGCCACTGGGAGATTTATTTGCTGAGGATCTCATTGCCTCTGCAGATCAACTATGTCCCCACTCCACCCCATTCTTGGCCTCCTCTGGCTCAAAAAGTGAAGGGTGAGATTTTCAGAAGTAGCTAAAGTTGGCCTAGATCTGTTCCCCCTGAAGCCAATGAGAATATTACCATCAACTTTAAGGGGAGCAGAGCTAGGTAAACACTGAGTGTTTTTTAAAATTTCTTCCTTAGTCCATATTTTTTTCACGTTAATTGTAAAAAACCTATATTATTTATGTATCTATTCACACATGTAAGTCTATATAACGATAGCATCCTACAGTTCCAGACTTGAAGGGCAACATTTTCAAAGGCACCTATGTGACTTAGGAACTTGCCTCAGTAAAAGTCATTTAGGAGCTTTTTCAAATTTTACCTGAAGCGCCTACACTTTGGTTCTGATCCCACATGACTTGGAATCTTCACATAAGCTTCCTAATCCTTCACTGTTTACAGCTAGAAGTTGCCAATATAATTTTATGTTTGATCCCCCGGCTCTCAAAATGCGCTGTAGTGCAACTCCAAATGAACTCTGTTAGCACTGACCATGAAATCACTTGCTGTGATTTGTTTGCATATATATTGAAAAATCAAGTGATGTTACTTTAGATTTGTGAAGAAGCCAGTTGTCTACAACCCACAAATTGAACAACCAGCTTCTTAATACTGTAGTTCTTTTTTCCTTCCGTGTCTTGTATTATCTATTTGTGGTTCACACAGCAATATCTAGTAAAACAAGAATAACTTGAATTTATGCAGTGGCAAGTCTATTTCTGATAGAAACATAATGGTCAAAAATGAGTTGGATCATGAGTAAGACCCTATCTGAATTGAGGGTTGATGTTCAAATAATTGCAACTGAGTTGTGGAGAAGACATGAAAAATTGCAGAAAAGTAACAATGGACCTTTATTAATGCGGGACTTTGGAAAAGCCACAGCAGACCTATTTGTTTAAGAAAAAATTGCTGGAACAATATAAACTCACAACTATTATGTTATGCCTGTGAATTTTTTTTTTTTTATAACCAGACAATTTGGTGCAATGAGAGGGCCATAACCAGGGCTTGGCGAGCAGGGCAGCTGCCCAGGGCGCAAAGCCAGGGGTGGAGCAGAAAAATTAGTAAAAAAACTGGCAGGGGGTAGAGCTCTGCAGCGGGCATGGTATTGTCACCCTTACTTCTGTGCTGCTGCTGGTGGCAGCGCTGCCTTCAGAACAGGACTCTACCCCCTACTGTTTTTTCCCTCATCCCTCCCCAGCCCCCAAGCTTTGTTCCCTAGTTACGGCCCTGCCCAAAACTCTCCAAATCACTTAATGTACTAGTGGGGAAAAAAGTGAGTGTTGGAAACCACAAACTGTATGCAAAATGAGTAAGCTAATTTCAAACAAAATCATCGTGGACGCCTAATATTGCGGCGTCCACAATTTCCACAATATCGCAAATGAAGTAGGACCTTAATTGAGAGGTTTTGGTCAAAGCTGAGTTGGATCACTAAGTTTTGGGTCTAAAGCCTTAAGGAACACCCAGAAACCTGAAGCTTCAATAGTCGTATAATGAACACAAACCCTTGCTAAACAGGGTGCTCTACGCTTGAATTATGTTGGTAAGAGAGTGGTCTGCCCCGTCCAGTTCAGGGCCAGCCAGCCCTGTTCTAAGACAGCGCCTGTTTCAGAACAAGGTGAGGCCTAGTAGTTTGAAAGGGGTCAGGTGATTGCCTGATAAACACTTGATTCCTGGGGCCGAGCGGTGTGGAGTGTGGGAGGGGCTCCGGGCTGAGCCTGGGGCAGGAGTTGGGGTGCAGGAGGGGGTTCAGGGTGCGGGCTCTGGGAGGGAGTTTGGGTGCAGGAGGGGGCTCAGGGCTGGGGCAGGAGGTTGGGGTGCAGGAGGGGGTTCAAGGTGCAGGCTCTGGGAGGGAGCTCAGGAGGTTGGGGTGTAGGAGGGGGTGTGGGGTGCTGGCTCTGGGAGGTGGCTCAGGCAGCAGGTTGGGGTGCAGGGTGCAAGCTCTGGGAGGAGGCTGGGGTAGGGAGTTGGGGTGCAGGAAGAGGTGCAGGGTGCAGGCTCTGGGATAGGGTTGGGGTGCAGGAGGAGGTGTGGGAGGGGGCTCAGGGCTGGGGCCAGAGGTTGGGGTTCAGGAGGGGGTGCAGGTGCAGGCTCTGGGAGGGAGTTTGGGTACAGGAGGGGTTCAGGATGCGGGCTATGGTCAGGTGCTGCTTACCTCAAGCGGCTCCCGGGTGGCGGCGCAGCGGCACTAAAGCAGGCTCCCTGCCTTCCCTGGCCCCGTGCTGCTCCTGGAAGCAGCCGGCATGTCCAGCATTGGCTCCTGCGGGGGAAGGGGCAGGGGGTCTCCGTGTGCTGCCCTCATCTGCAAACACCGCCCCCGCAGCTTCCATTGGCCGTGGTTCCCCATTCCCAGCCAATGGGAGCGGTGAGGGTGGTGCCTGCAGGCAAGGGCAGCATGCGGAGACCCCCTGGCCCTCCTCCCCAGGAGCCACTGCCAGACATGCCAGCCACTTCCAGGAGTGACGCGCCGCCAGGCTGTTAGCGGTCAATCTCCTGGTTTGGCTGCAGGACGGTTGGCAACCCTAGACTGAGACTGAGATCGACTGTCAGACGCGCCACGATTGACCAGTCGATCGCGATCTACCGGTTGGTGACCACTGGTCTAGATAATACTTGAGTACGGTGGACTGGACTAGAAGACCTCTCGAGGTCACTTCCAGTCCTATGATTCTATGCTTTTTAAGCATAAGCAAGGAGCCCCCAGCTGTTTTGCCTGGGTTAGCCCTTAAGGATATACAGAGTCTACTTTAGAAGTTTCTATTACCTTTTAAACCTGACACTAACTCATGAGTGCGTGTATGCTCACCTGCTTTAACCTTGTCAATAACTATCTTTTTCCTAATCAATAAACCTTCAGTTAGTTTATTACAGGATTGGCGACAAGCGTTGCCTTTGGTTTGAGATCCGAATACCATTGACCTGGGCTAAGCGACTGGTCCTCTGGGACTTGGAGTAACCTGAATATTTGTTGTGATTTTTTTGGTGTAAAGCAACCATCAATCACAAAGTCCAGCTTGCCTGGGTGGGTGGCAAGATAAACTGGGACACCCAAGGGAACTGTCTGTGACTCCATAATAAGACAGTGCTTTAGGAGTTTACACTTATTACTGGGTTGGTGAAATCTAATTACAGAACACACAACCAGTTTGGGTTTTTTTGCCCTGTTCTTGACAATCTGCCCTGAGGTTGGCACTCGCAGTCAGGAGCCACTCCAGACAACATGACATACCGGTAATATAGCATTTGTATTGCAAATGCAGCAGGCCTGGTAAGTGCAACTTTTTGCTCAGCAGACCACTCTTGCAGTTGCATCTTCTTACTGTGCTCGGTAGGAGTCTTTACCTTGCACTCGGATTCAACAGCATGCAGTTTGTGGCTGTGAAGGTTAATAATTGACAATGGGCCGCAAACAGTATCTTAGCCCTTTTGCTGAAAGTCAGTGATGCTGAACACATAATTGTCCAGTACAGCTATATTTATTTCGCATATATTGCAGAACATTTTCTGGTGCCCAAGATATTATTCTCCTGTGATCGCAGGAGTATCTGAGGCAGATCAGCTTGGAAATGCTTCTTGAGGAAATTGGGTTTTTTCACTCTATTAGGAGCATTCCATTTTTATGATTAAAATCAGAAAACAATGTTCTTTCCAGTTAAAGTGAAATGTGCAAAATATGACTTTCCTATAACTAGGTTTCCAAACACTTATCTAAAGTGCTCTGAAAAGGTATTAATAAATAAGGATGACAAAGGAAAAGTGCATAGTAAACATGTTTCATAAACTACATTTACCTGAGTATTAGGGTCAACATGCTTTGCAAAAATAATACTTTATACTTCTAAATAGCATCTTTCAGAGGAGGATCTCAGAAATATAAAACAATGCCTTCATTAGAAAGTTAGGCATCAATTTATCCAATGTACAAAAACAGGTGAACTGAGGCAGAGATGTAGTGACTTGCCCAGGGATCCACAGTTGCCCTGCTTTCAGCAGGGGGTTGGACTAGATGACCTCCTGAGGTCCCTTCCAACCCTGATTATGATTCTATGATGACAAATTCCTACTTCTGTCCCAATTCTGCAAAGCTCTTAACTAAGTGCCATTTGACGTTAATGGAACTTAAGAACACGCTTAATTAAGCACATACTTAAGTAATTTTGCTGAATAGGGATGGACTGCTGAACTGAGGCCTTAAACCCCATTTTCAAGCAATCTTTCAATATATGGATAAATAAGATACGTCTCATGTCCCAGCACGTTAACAATCTAAGACAGATAAGGGCACTGGACATCAGTTCAGGATTGAAGAGGGGTGAAGAGGAACCTTCTTCTCATCAAGAGGTTGCACCTTTCTCCCCGTACCTTACAGCCAGTTAGAACTAGCTCTCCCTTGTTATAGGAGAGTGGGCAGCTGGCAAGGAGTTCTTTATAAAGGCTCCAAGGCTCTGGAATTTGCTCACCCCATTAGTCCAAAATAGCTCGAATTGGGTGACTTTCTGGGCATGCTGCAAAAGACATGAGGGGGGTTTGGGAGAAGGCTCAGGATGTGGTTCCTGGGTGATGAAGTGGGGCAAGCCACTATCTGACTTCCTGTGGAACTGTTGATTTTAAATCAGTCAGTTTCACACCTCCTCTGTCCTGCCAGTGGCATCTTGTCTGATTTAGCTCTTTGGGGCAAGCGACGTGTCTCATTTCTGGCCCATATCCTGCAGCGCAATCCAGTGGCCAGCCCTTTGCACCCCAATGGAATATTATTGGAGTCTGGTCAGTGACAGTCTGCCTGTAAGCACGGATCTCTTTCATGGATTGCTAGTAAAGTGCTGTGTAGATTTACAGTGCTACGTACATATTTAAAAATAAAATAATGGTTAATCATAATCACTGGCAGAATAGGATGTAGAGCCAGAGAACTCGGATTCCCAGCCTCCTGCACTCATCATTAGCTCAAACTCCCTCCCCCTCCCCCCCCCAGTTCCTCAAAAGATAATAGGCCAGATTTTCAGCTGGTGTAAACTGGCATAGCTCCACTGACTTTGCAGGAGCGACAGCACTCTACAGCAGCTGAGAATCTAGCCCAGTGTGAACTATCCCTGTAACGGTATGGAATCCAGGAGGGAGTCTATTGAAGTCAATGGGAGTTTTACCAGTTTGATGTGTATGGAGACTCACAGGTTTCCATGAGACAGGTACCTTGGGGGAGTGAAGAGCTTTTCAAGTGACTTTTCAAGTCCACAGGAAATAGATGAAAGACAGGAGAGCAGATGTGTTCTTGCTCGTCCACTTGCTGATTTCAACCTATGCCTGGATAGTATTTGGTTGAAGAATGATTTACTGAGTGAAATGCTACGGCCTGTGATTTGCAGGCGGGCAGACTAAGTCATCGTGATGAACCCTTATGCCCTTAACAACTGAGTTTAAGACAATGAAAATATGCAGTGTCTGTGTCAGCTGCCATCTTGGCTAACACTGGGCATTGAACTGGGGAGCTAAAAGCATGAGTGTCTACAGCTTGAGCTAAAACGCCAAGCTCCCTAGCTGACAGCTGTAACAGACTCACATCCTCTGTGGATCAGGCACATGAGTGCGTACCACACACACACACACACACACACACACACACAAGTATGTTATATATACATCCTGGAAACCAGGGAAAGTCAGGAATGCATAAGATTTTTTTTCCAGTCAGCTGACCAATACCGAATGTGTGCCAGATCTCTCACTGAGGGGATAGGCAAAGGATTGTGGGGCCCCAAGGCACAGAGTTGCAGACTGGGGATGCATGTTTGGAACTGGGGATGCCTGTTAGACTAAAGCAGCTGGGATGCAAAAAAATAAAAATAAAAATCTCTGTCTGGAGCCAAGGGAACAGGACTCGGGAGAAGGGAAGGATTTAGTTTTGGGGAAGAGAAAAGAAAGTGGTTGGGTTGGAAGGGAAGACAGATTTACGAAGTTCAGATAAACTGAAGATAATCTTTGGCAAAGCCCCATGTCTAGTTTTCCAGCATGGTGGAAGAGACATAGAATTGTATGTTTTGTCATTGGGGATGCATGTTTGGAACTGGGGATGCCTGTTAGACTAAAGCAGCTGGGATGCAAAAAAATAAAAATAAAAATCTCTGTCTGGAGCCAAGGGAACAGGACTCGGGAAAAGGGAAGGATTTAGTTTTGGGGAAGAGAAAAGAAAGTGGTTGGGTTGGAAGGGAAGACAGATTTACGAAGTTCAGATAAACTGAAGATAATCTTTGGCAAAGCCCCATGTCTAGTTTTCCAGCATGGTGGAAGAGACATAGAATTGTATGTTTTGTCATTGGGGATGCATGTTTGGAACTGGGGATGCCTGTTAGACTAAAGCAGCTGGGATGCAAAAAAATAAAAATAAAAATCTCTGTCTGGAGCCAAGGGAACAGGACTCGGGAAAAGGGAAGGATTTAGTTTTGGGGAAGAGAAAAGAAAGTGGTTGGGTTGGAAGGGAAGACAGATTTACGAAGTTCAGATAAACTGAAGATAATCTTTGGCAAAGCCCCATGTCTAGTTTTCCAGCATGGTGGAAGAGACATAGAATTGTATGTTTTGTTAGGAGGTGCAATATCTGTGATCCAAATGGCAATCTGCAGTCTTTCAATTCAGTCTCTCAGTCTGATCTCTCTTTGGCTAGTACCTTGTATTTTTTGTAATGATCCTTTCGTGAACAGTTCATTATTATTCCACGGTGGGAAGTAAATTTACAGAAGTGCTCCATCATTCACTCATTCTTGCTGTCGCATCTCACCTGGTGCTGGACTCATCAGGGAGATGTTTCCTGCTCTACTTCACATATGGAAACTTCAAACAATCAGCTACGTTCCCCTTCCTACCGTTAGTTATGCATGATAGTAATGTAACATGCCATAGCTGGACACCTCGTTACTCTCTCAATAGTGTGAAGACACATAGTTACTTATATGACATCATGCTTGTCATTATGATGCACACCATGGCCAGTCATAGTGACAGCAAGGATAGAATTCACATCTCCCTGTTCCAAAAACAGATCTTTACTGTGCAAACTAAAAAAGAATTTCCAGCACCTGGTTGCAATATGGGGCATATAAACAGTTCTGATTCCATCCAGTAGAAGGCAGTGGAATACATACTGTTGCTCCAGTTCATTACAATATGTTCATTAAGGAGTTATTCTAAATATTTTCAGAATTTAATACATGCATGTGTGTCTGATTCTTAATGCAATGACATTTCATTTGACTCAAAAGCTAAGGCAATCACCTGACGTCCAGGGATAGAAGTCCTAGGTTCTATTCCCAGCTCTGCCACTGATTTCCTGTGCGACCTTGATCATGTCACTTCACCTCTCTCTGCCTTCATTTCTGCTTCCTACCCTTTTGTTCATTTCATCTATGGAGACTGTTAGCTCTTTGGGGGCAGATATTGTCTTTTACTATCTGTTTGTGCTGCGCCCAGCACAATGGAGCTCCAGTCTAGGTTGGGGACTCTAATCTCTCTTATCATAGTAGTAATAGATACTTGAGTTGAATAGTACTTTATTCCACTCCCATTAACTTCAATGGATAAGGCTGTTGGAATCTTGCCTAAATGAACAAGACCAAGTTCTCTGCTCACTTGCACCAGAACCACCTCATTGGTGGTACTGGGGCTGTGCTGGTATAAATGAAAAGAGGATACAGTGAGAATCTTGGTGGTGGTGGTGGTGGCGGCTCCCCCCCCAACCCCCCGATCAACATTATTCTTTTACTGACTTCTTTCATGAGAAAAATTTTCATTCCCATCATGCTCTCATGCTGCTGCTTAATTAGGTTGATTAGAGTCTTGGCTTTGTCATGTTCCCTGTCTCGGGCTTCTGTAGCCACACAGAACATGTGCAAGCAGGCAATTCATTTGAACAGGCATAATTTGAGTTTAGAATAGCCAGGGCAACAGCTCACTTTAATATACTGCTAATAAGTAATCTTAATTACACAACTCGGTGGAACAGTTTGCAGATAATTTAGGTAACTTCAAAATAGAGGTGTTCAGCAGATAATTGGTAATTTATCTTCTGACCTTCTATTGCTTTAGTAAATTACATGTTCTTATTACTTGTCATCCCTGCACTATCCAATCTGCTAAAATGTCAGCTACAGAGAGGAAAGGAATTTGATTACAAGAGATAGCCATGTTTTAGTATCTCTGCCTTCCGAATTCCCTCATCCCCCCGCCCCTTTCACTCCAATAATTGCTTTAATTTTGTTTCAAAACACTTGAAATCTAGCTTTCAAGATAGGTCCAGATTACAATAGTACTTACATGTCTCACAAACAATGAATTTATCCTCATGATACCCCTGTGATAACTATTGTTATCCCCATTTTCTATATAACTGGGAAACTGGAGCACAGATCACGAAGGGTCAGATTTTTAGAGACACAGGAAATACCAGATTGGCTCACACCAACAGTCCATTTAGTCCAATATCCTGTCTCTGACAGCGGCCAGCACCAGCTGCTCCAGAGTGAAATGCAAGAATCCACTAGTAAGCAGATGTAGAGTACTCTGCCCCCCTCACTAGATCTTATCATGACCTCTAATCATTAGAGATTGGCTTACATCCAAAAGAATGAGGTTTAATATCCCTTCCCAAATGTTTGTTAACAAGAATAATGCTATCTATTTTCCAAAGAGTTCAGCTCCCCGATTTTCTGGGAGCTTCTGGGTGCTGAGCACTTTGAAAAATTTGGCCAGAAGCGATTTTCCCAGCATCACTCAGAAAGTCTGAGACAGAGAAAGAAACCAAAGCCACATCTCTGAAGTCCCAATCCAGTGCTTAACCACCAGCCCAAAAGGTTTCATCATTGGCATGCTAGCTTTATTTCTCCCCGTAGCCTTCTATGCTCCCTGTTACCATAGTATCTGAGCACTTCACAATCATTAATGTATTTATCCTCACAGCACCTCTCTAAGGGAGGAAAGAGCTATTCTCCCCATTTGACAGATGGGAAACTGAGACACAGAGAGACCCAAGGTCACACAGGAAACCTGTGGCAGAGCAGAAGCTTCAACCAAGGTCTCCCAAGTTCCATACTAGCACCCTAACTGCTGGGCCACCCTCACATTTGGCAGATTTGAGATAAAGCCAATTAAAGATCAGACTGTTTTGAGGGGTTAGAATCATAGAATCAAAGAATCATAGAAGATTAGGGTTCGAAAAGACCACAGGAGGTCATCTAGTCCAACTCCCTGCTCAAAGCAGGACCAACCCCAACTAAATTGTCCCAGCCAGGGCTTTGTCAAGCTGGGCCTTAAAAACCTCTAAGGATGGAGATTCTATCACCTCCCTAAGTAACCCATTCCAGTGCTTCACCACCCTCCTAGTAAAAAAATGTTTCCTAATATCCAACCTAAACCTCCCCCACTGCAACTTGAGACCATTGCTTCTTGTTCTGTCATCTGCCACCACTGAGAACAGTCTAGATCCATCCTCTTTGGAACCCCACTTCAAGTAGTTGAAGGCTGCTATCAAATCCCCCCTCATTCTTCTCTTCTTCAGACTAAACAAGCCCAGTTCCCACAGCCTCTCCTCATAAATCATGTGCCCCAGTCCCCTGATCATTTTCGTTGTCCTCCGCTGGACTCTCTCCAATTTGTCCACATCCTTTCTGTAGTGGGGGGGCCCCAAACTGGACACAATACTCCAGATGTGGCCTCACCAGTGCCAAATAGCGGGGAGACCCAGAATATATTGTTGGATGGAAAATCCAAGCGCTTACTCCTCTGCATGACGCTGGCTTGCACAATGGCTGATAAAGACCAAAAAGATGAGGCATGCGCCACAAAACCGAACCTAACAGGCAGCCTGAAATGACTGGGGTGGAGAGAAGGAGGTCTTTCTTGTTTAACTTGTATGATGTGTTTTGAAAGCCAAGACTTTGCATTGCCCAGGCATTTAGGACTATAAACAAGGGGAGAACAGCAGGCCTGCCTGGGACACAAAGGTACGTCTTGGTCTAAAAATGCGAGATGCAGCTGGTAATGAGATACAGATGAGAGGTAAAGGGTACAGTTGAATTTCGATTTAAAAAAACAAGCCATTGATGCATAGAAGAGGAATTACTTGGAAGGCAGGTATAGGTAGGAGGCTGTTAAGGCAAAGAGCCTGGAATATGCGTCACACCACAAAGGCTGAGATAATGCAATATCAAAACATAACCATTTTAAAAGGCTATCTTTTCTTCCCCTCTCAGGTTGTAGTCTTTTATTCTGTCTCATTTCAGTGGCCATCAATACACCTGTCCCTTTCTATCTCAGCTGGATTTGGTTGACAGAGGTCCAACTGGAGAGAAGCCCAGATGCATATTTTTCCCTGTCTCATCTGCAAGAAAAGAAATCCTCATCGGACAACACTACTTCCGCTGCCCCCCTCATCCCCCCCCCCCCTTTTTTTTTAAACTTTCAAGAAATTCACAAGAAAGGTTTAATCAGCTGGGAAAAAAAAACCAGACTCAAAATCTCAGAGCTCTATAAACAGTCTGTCAGGGCAACCTTGCTTGATTATCTAACCCAGTAAGCATAATACATAAAAGAGTTCTGAGCTGCCTTTAATTAGCTAATAATACTGAACTGTCAGATAACAGGGCAATAAACGGTACAGGTTGATTTACTAGCAGTTTATGTGAAACCTTTGGTATGATTGTGACATTTGTTTGCCAGGAAAAGAAGCTGCAGTGATGCAGTTACAGAAAAGGGCAGCTTGGCTTAAGAGAGAGGGAGGGACAACGTGGCATTTAAAACAAACACACTCAGAAATGGATCCCGGAGAGAGATTCTCAGAGTTGCTGCAAAGTTCCAACTCTGGTGGCATGTGCTCAGAAAAAGGTTATTTTGAGGCTTGGGCCGTAAAAGGTACAGAACCATATAACAAAGCATCACCATACTACTCTCGACTCTCTTCTGAGGACTCTTTTTCTTCCTGGAATAAAATTATAGCGTGGCCAGATCCAGCAATAACTGGTGCATTAATTAAAGCCCCAACCCCTGGAGGCATGGGATCAGGTGAGGATCTCAGCTTTCCTTTAAAAAAAGGGAAGTTTCTAGCCCTCATGTTGCAAAGGGAAGCCTGAAGATGTGATCTGAGTGCAACCTAAAGGCTCAGAACCCCCCTCTCCCCCCAAACCCACCCCAAAAGGCAAATACAAAGACCCAGCAGGTTTTTCTTAACCTCATGATTTTTGAGGCCTGTCTCATGACTTTAGAATGGTTGGGGTTGGCAACAGTGCTGTACAACATTTAGCACAGAATGGGGCCCTAATCCTGATTGAGGCCTCTGGGTACTACCCTAATCTAAATAATAGCTCAAAACAATAAGTGGCTATATATCCTAACTTCAGTGAGCAATACCAATTTACTGAGAAATTTACCAGAAATATTCCCCACTGCCATCCAAGCCCCTCTGATACCATTTGCCCACGTGACTGAAAGTAGCACTTTCCCCCAAAGGTGTTCCATGTAGGGTGATTCAGGTACAATGGATCCCAACTTGGAATCACAATAAGGAGATGAAGGTAGAATGTATCAACAACATCGTGGCGAACATCCATATTCACACACAAAGCTAGTTAAATGGAAATTAAAAGGAACAGTCACAAGAGTGAAATGCCTTCGAGCTGCATGGAAACTTTTTAAAAACACCATAATGGAGGCTCAGATTAAACGTATGCCCCAAATAAAATAAAAAAAAAAAACCCATAGTAATAGGACCAAAAAAGTGCCACCATGGCTAAACAACAGAGTAAAAGAAGCTATTCAAGGCAAAAAGCATTCTTTAAAAATTGGAAGTCAAAACCTACTGAGGAAAATAGAAAGGAACAAACTCTGACAAGTCAAGTGTAAAAATATACACCTCTACCCCGATATAGCGCTGTCCTCAGGAGCCAAAAAATCTTACCGCATTATAGGTGAAACCGCGTTATATCGAACTTGCTTTGATCCACCTGAGTGTGCAGCCCCGCCCCCCCGGAGCACTGCTTTACCGCGTTATATCCGAATTCGTGTTATATCGGGTCACGTTATATTAGGGTAGAGGTGTAATTAGATGAGCCCCAAAATATTTTGAAAAACAACTACTACAAGACACAAAACCAGCATTTTTTTAAGTATATGAGAAGCAGGAACCCTGCCAAACAATCAGTGGGGCCACTGGACGATTGAGGTGCTAAAAGCACTCAAGGACGACAAGGCCATTGCGGAGAAGCGAAATGAATTCTTTACATTGGTCTTCACTGCAAAGACTGTAAGGGAGAGTCCCACACCTGAAATGTTCTTTTGAGGAACTGTCCCAGATTGAGGTGTCAATAGAGGAGGCTTTGGAACAAATTGATAAATTAAAGTTATAAGTCACCAGGACCAGATGGTACTCACCCAAGAATTCTGAAGGAACTCCCATATGAAATTCCAGAATTGTTAACTGTGGCATGTAACCTATCACTTAAATCAGTTTCTGTTTAGCTAATGTGATCCATTTTTAAAAAAAAGGCTCCAGACATAATCCTGGCAATTACAGCCTAACTTCAGCCCCAGGCAAACTGGTTGAAATTATAGTACAGAATAGAATTACTAGACACATAAATTAACATGATTTGTTGGGAAAGAACTAACATAGGTTTTGTAAAGAGAAATCATGCCTCACCAATCTATTAGAATTCTTTGAAGGGGGCAATAAAATGTGGATAAGAGTGATCCAGTGGATATAGTATACTTGGACTTTCAGAAAGCCTTTGACAAGGTCCCTCATCAAAGGCTTTTAAGCAAAGTAAGCAGTCTTGGGACAAGAGGGAAGGTTCTCTCATGGATTGGTAACTGGTTAAAAGACAGGAAACAAAGGTTAGGAATAAATGGTCAGTTTTCAGAATAGAGAGATAAATAGTGGTATCCCCCAGGGATCTGTGCTGGGACCATGCTGTTCAACATATTCATAAATGATCTGGAAAAAGGGATAAACAGTGTAGTGACAAAATTTGCAGATGATACAAAATTACTCCAGATAGATTCCACTGTGAATAAGATTCCACTGTGAATAAATACTTTTAAAAAGTCACTGGGCTAGAGAGAGAGAGAATGAAAATAACTCTGTAGTCCAGGGGTTAGGGCATTCACTGAGAAGTAGGAGACCTCTGTTCAAATCCTCTCCCCTCCTCTAGCAGAGATGGGGAACTGAATCTGAGTCTCCTACACCCCACATGAGCGTTCTAACCGATGGACAAAAAGTTATAAGGCAGGTACCGCTATCTCCCATGGATATTTTGTACAGAGCAAGTTAAGCACCTAACTCACTCGAGCAACAAATGCCTTCGGCGCCTAAACCATCTGACTCCTGGCTGGTAGAGGTAGGTGCCTGCCTGCGTTTAGATGCCTATCTCCAAGAGAGGGGTCAAGCTTAGGACACACCCCTGTCATTGGCATCTCCCATTGGCTAGCTTAGGTGGCCCCCCCAACTAGCATACTGGCTTTGTGGATTGCAGTCTAAGGTCATGTCTCCCCTTGTTGATTGTATAGGGAGCATAGATGTTGTTCCTGTGATTTTCTAAGTGCCTAAAAATTAGGTGCCGTGATGTTCAGCATTGCAACGGCTAAGTTCATTTGTGGATCCCACCCTTGGCTTTCATCTCTCTGTGACTCAGTTCTCCAATTTGTAAAACAGAGCTAACAATCCTTCCTTTGTCTTGTCGCCTTTCCCAGGCGGGGATTGTCTCTTATTCTGTGTTTGTACAGCACCTAGCACAATGGGGTTCTGTTTTCTCTTTGAGGCCTCGAGGTGCTGCTTGAATACAAATAATAAGAAAGGGCTCATCGTTAGCAATTGACAAATGAGGGACTGCAGCAATTAGAATTTCATGATCCTAACCCCACGGTTTTTAATGAACACACCAGATTCCGCAACCACCAAGAATTTCATTTCCCAATTTTCAGCCTCTTTCAGTAGCTGCTAATACATGTGCAAGTTCTAATTACCAGGAACATGCACTGAATAAATCCCCTCATTTTCTACTTTGACCTTTATGTCACTTGACAACATTTAAAACAAAATATTTTTAATCAGAGATGCTTAAGAACCAGCCTGGTTATACTTCAGGAATTTTTTTTCTCCCATCATCTTCTTTGCTCCACATAATCAGAGCGGTCATTAATTTTA
Source organism: Platysternon megacephalum (assembly GCA_003942145.1). Classification (NCBI taxonomy): domain Eukaryota; kingdom Metazoa; phylum Chordata; order Testudines; family Platysternidae; genus Platysternon; species Platysternon megacephalum. The sequence continues at coordinate 1,412,404 of QXTE01000281.1, read as the reverse complement.
AATAGAGCTAATTGCTGTCTTTTGGCCTTTTTAAACCCATCTCACCCACCTGTACCAGCAAAACCTGAACACGAGTAAAATAGACTTTGAGTCTTGATAAGACCGGGGGCAGGGAGGATAATATGCTTGATTCTCCCAGGCTAGTGCAGAGGTTGTGTAAATTATACCATCTGGACCTCCTGAATCTCAGGGTGGGTTCACCCAGAACAAGGACAGGCAGTGTTACAGCAGCAGTGGGGCTATCCTCCCTTAGGGATCCAGTTGGAACTACTTTAAGTTGTGCTCCGGGTTCCATAAGACTCCCAACCAAGGAGGCTGGGATAGAATGAATCAGTGCATCCCCCTAGATATCCTAACCATACCTTTCACCAGCCAGTACTGACCATCTTTGATGCTCCTCCACAAGCCCCAGTGGCAGAGAGAAGTTTTTAGTCTCAATGGAGTCTACACCCTGGAATCCTTCATAGATTCAGGAGGGAATCTGAACCTGAGAAGTTTATTATTAAATGATCATTTCTCCATGGAAAGGAACATGTCAAAAGTAATGATATCACAGAGATACCCGTGACAAGGGGCCAGAAATATCAAATTTCTGTTTTTCTTAGGCAAGGATCACATCTCTAGAGATGGGGGTCCCAATTAAAATCAATTGGACTTGTGTACATGCTGAATTCATACATTTTTAAGACCAGAAGGGACCATTAGATCATCTATTCTGACTTTCTGCCCATAGAATGGAGGCCAGGGTTTGACTAAAAAAGACCTGATCTATGACCTTTGCCCCCAAAATCAAACCAAACCTCAATTTAACCTTTACTGTGCTCTGAAAAAGTCCCCCTAACCCTTTCTTTTTCATTTTTGGGTAGAGGTGGCAACCTCAAAATCTTGTGATAATGCCTGCTTCTTTTTAAATTTCCAACCCAGTTTTGCAGAGTGGTGGAGAGGAAATCTGATCATTCAGATTAGCCAAGGACAGTGTTGGGTATTTCTCCAAACTCAACCTTCATGCCTTTTGCAGTTTGCCCAGCATGTCCTAGTCCCAAGCAATGACCTATGGCAGGGAACTGACATTCTAAGCATATCCTAAAACATCTACTTCTGCTGCTATTCAGGAAGAAATAGTTACAACTTTGTAACAGCCTCACTATATAGCTCAGATTAATATTAAGTTTCTATATTCTAAGGCCAAATTCTCCTGTCAGTTACACCAATGCACTTTTGGACTCACATTTTTCATCATAGCATCTATTTGCTAGATAAACTACTAGGGCCTGATTCTCCATTAGCCTGCACCTTGAGCAGTCATTTACACCAATGCAAAATGTTGCCATTCTGACGTTGGAGCCATTTACATTCACTTTGCTTTGCTATAAATGGCTACACACAAGGTGCAAGACCCTTTGAAAATATAAATAAAAAAAGATACCTGGNATGGGTGACCGTGGCCAGGTCAGAGCACCGCTCTGTGCCTCAGTTTCCCCTTCTATAAAATGGGGATAAGATTCCAACCTCCTTTGTAAAGTGCCTTGAGATCTACTATGGAAAGTGCTAAAGATGACCTAGGCCAGGGGTAGGCAACCTATGGCACGCATGCCGAAGGCGGCACTCGAGCTGATTTTCAGTGGCACTCACACTGCCCGGGTCCTGGCCACCAGTCCGGGGGGCTCTGCATTTTAATTTAATTTTAAATGAAGCGTCTTAAACATTTTAAAAACCTTATTTACTTTACATACAACAATAGTTTAGTTATATATTATAGACTTATAGAAAGAGACCTTCTAAAAACATTAAAGTGTATTACTGGCACGCAAAACCTTAAATCAGAGTGAATAAATGAAGACTCAGCACACCGCTTCTGAAAGGTTGCCGACCCCTGACCTAGGCATTACCATGAACTCTGAACTTACTGAGGTTCACCTCAGACATTTTGCCCCTACACTGATGCAGGCCTGAAATCCATTTAGCACTTTTAGTTTCAGATTAAAAGAATTCTGATTTGTTGAGCCACCATAAAACAAAATTAGCAGTTTAGAAAAAGATTTACAAAAAAATAAAGCAAGAGGCTGAGTTATCACAGCTTTGTTACAGAGCTTTCTCCAGTTCTGAGCCAGCAAACCAAGAGCAGCAATGCAGCTTATCACCCTGTGATTTTCCTCATAGGGCACATTTGCAAAAAAATATTATTTAGAAATAAGTGTGATATTTTTTCTCTCTCTCCACACCCTTCCCGCCTCCATCTTGATTTACAAGGTGGAATTATCATACGGCGCTTGGAGTTTTAGATCTTGAGCCTCTGATTTACATAAGCTGCTGGTGAATTTTAAACGCTTGGTTTTGATTTAGAAATCATTACTACAAATGTCGTATTTATCTTGAATATTCAACTGTGTCGCCCATTGCTGCAAACTGGATTTAAGGGATTCAAAGTGCAATTACATAGACTACAACCTATTTACAAATCATCCATATATATAATATTTTCCCCTTCACCAGGCTTTTTGATTACGAGATCAGCTACCATATAAAGAGCTGCTCTGTGATGTTTTCCTCCCCAACCCCCACCCTATTATCTGTGCATCTATGTATAAAATTCAGCTTTAAGTTCTGTTCCCAGCTCTCCAGGTGCCACCTTTGCCAGCTGCTACCATCCGAGGCAGAGATGCCTGGAACTTGGCATGGAACTGGTGCCACACAGCTGGAACCCTTGGCTAAGTAACCTCATCTTTCATCTGCTAAAATACGGTTTGTTTGGGTTTCCCCCCACCCCAGTGGGCCGCAACAAGACTAAATGTTAAATGAAATCACGGAAGATTGGCCACCATTAAAATTAATGGGAGAAAACCCACCCTGACCTCCAAATTTGTGTAAGCAAAGTAGGAGGAGAGGAAGAAGGCAAGAGTCCTTTATAACAACACAGCAAGAAGAACTGGAGATGGTTATGTTCTACATTGTTTTCCACTTATGTCCTCACTTTCATTTCTTTAAAAGCCAAGGAGTACGCTGTTTGATATACAAGTAGAGCTAGGCGGGAGCCAGATTTTCCATTTTGCCGGAAATGATGCGATTTCAGAGTTTTTTCCATTCCAAAATGGAACCAAAATATTCAAAATTTCCCACAAAACAAAATTCCTAAAAAAAATTTCGTTTTAGGTCAATCAAAGTGTTTGGTTCAGAAAAAAAACCACCCTGAAACATTTTGCTCCCATCTCGAGCTTTTTAAGCTTCATAAAACCCAATTAGTTTCATTCTAAAAAGCTGCTTCAGGAGGAAAAATCAAAACATTCCATTCCAGAAGGGTTGAAATGGAACAGTTTGACATTAATGCTTCATTTCTTTTTCTAAAAAATAAAACGTCATCAAAACCCAATAGGCTTTTCCAACATTTTGGTTTTAACAAAAAAACAGCATTTTTCATCAAAAACTAATTTCAGTGAACATTTTCTGACCAGTTCGATATACAAGACACAGCATCTGCTACATGCCTTGCTGGCTAGCCTGCCACTCTGTAATCAACTGTCTCCTATTACTATTTAACAGGCATAAAGGCCACAACCAGGGGAGGCCCCGTTGTGCTACTAAACACTGTACAAACACAGAGTAAGCCACAGTCCTTGTCCCCAAGAAGTTTTCAGTCTAAAAGACACAACATAGCAGGCAGATGAGGGTTGAAAGTAGGGAGACTGGGTAACAAATAAATATGATGCGGTGTGTGCACAGATCGTAGCTGGTCAGCAGATGTGATCACAGTTCTCCATTGGCCTAGCTATTTTCAGGTTAGTTTACTCTATGCATTATGGTACAGGTGAGTTTCGAGCGGGGACTGGAAGGAGGACAAGGTGAAGTCTTTATGGATTTTGACTTGGAGCTTTCCCCACTTGTGAGTGGAGGTAAGTAAGCCCAGAGCCGGGGACTGAATAGTGACTCTTAGTCCCCACTTGGCCCTTTGTTTCATGGTGGGAAGCAAACTGCACTGATCCTTTTCCTGACACGGCTCATTTCCCCCTCCACATCAGCTCAACTGCCCTGGCCAGCAGACTCAAAGCGGCACCCACGCCCTGCCTCTGCACCCTCCTGAATGACTTCTAGGACCCTTTGATCACAGCAAGCAAAGCCTTTCACAAAGCAGTTTTCACGCTCTCCAAGTGGAGCTAATATTCATCTTAACATCTGAGTAGAGAATTGCTCTGTGCTGATAAAGCAGCTGTGTTTTTCCACTTGGTGGCAACAAAACTGATGTCCCTTGGCTACCTCCTAGGGGTATTAATTAATGTTTAATTAATTAATGTACATAGGGTGCTTTGAGATTCCCAGATGAAAGGCAGTCCAGAGGGGGTAGGCAGCATTCAGTGAAATTCACCCTTGTGCAGAGGTTCAGCCACAGGCTTATGCACCATTGAAATGCTATTTTGAAATTCACCCTTGTTCGGGCTCCTCTGCACGGGAGTCAATGTCACCCTATTAGTATTATTTAAAAAACACAACAACAGGCAGCGTAGTCATTTGCAGTTATTTACAAGCTGATGCAGGTAGCGTATCTTGAGCTCCCTGCACTTTTTAGGCTTCTTAAGTTTGTATTAGAACTTCATATACAGTGTGGTCCTCTGACAGTCACTTGTTCAGGAGATAAGGATTAATCTGAATCAAATCTCAACTAGAATTGAATTAGCCTCTCCTACTTCTGCCCTGACAGTACACCAAGAACACGGGGGGGGGGAAACGGGGGAACGGACGACATTTCCTTTAATTAACAACAATTGAAACAGTGAAACAAACTGGCAGCTCCTTACTATCTATTTTAGGTACTAATATGCCCCCCATTTATTATATTATCTGAGCACCTCACAATCTTTAATGCATTTAAAGATCGTTCTCCTCTATTCGACATTGGTGAGGTCTCACCTGGANATGGTCTCAAGTTGCAGTGGGGGAGGTTTAGATTGGATATTAGGAAAAACTTTTTCACTAGGAGGGTGGTGAAGCACTGGAATGGGTTACCTAGGGAGGTGGTGGAATCTCCTTCCTTAGAGGTTTTTAAGGTCAGGCTTGACAAAACCCTGGCTGGGATGATTTAGTTGGGATTAGGTCCTGCTTTGAGCAGGGGGTTGGACTAGATACCTCCTGAGGTCCCTTCCAACCCTGATATTCTATGATTCTATGATTCATTTACCCTCAACACTCCTGCGAGGCAAGGAAGAGCTCTGCAGCAGCGAGTCTCAGTGGCCAGGTCAACTTACTTGGGCTCATTCTACAGAGCTAAAAATAGCCAGGTAGATGTTCCCATTTGGGCTGGAGCCTGGGCTCTGAGACCTTCCTTTGGTTTCAGAGCTCCAGCCCCAACAGGAAGTTCTACACTGCTTATTTTAGCCCCATAGCATGAGCCTGCAAGCCCGAGTCTGTTGACCTAGCCTCTGAGATTTACTGCCGCAGTTCTTTTTCTGCAGTGCAAACATACCCTAAGGGACTTGCCCAGGGTCACAGAAAGACAGTGCCAGAGCAAAGGATTTAACCCAGGTCTCCCACGTTCCAGGATAACATCCTACCCAGTGGCTCACCTTTCCTCTGACAGTGATCTCTGCATTCCCTATAGAAGGCATTAATAATTTTTACACTGCCGTGTTTGAAGAGGGGAGTGGGAGCTTTGCAGATTCCAGCAGGCACAGAAAGCGACTGCCTTCTTACACAGATCCAAGCCACAACATTCTAATTCAGATACTGAACCCACTCAACATTCCAAGGCGCATAGATGTGGGGTTGTGGTTTCACCCACCGGCTGTGGCCAAAAGCACTAATGTAATTCTGGGATGCACCAACAGGGGAATCTCAAGTAGGAGTAAAGAGGTTATTTTACCTCTGTATTTGGCACTGATGCAACCAGAGCTGGAATACTCCCAGTTCTGTTGTCCACAATTTAAGAAAGATGTTGATAAATTGGAGAGGGTTCAGAGAAGAATCATGAGAATGATTAAAGGATTAGAAAACCTGCCTTCTAGTGATAGGAACTCAACGAACTCAATCTATTTTGCTTACCAAAGAGAAGGTTAAGGGGTGACTAGATCACAATTTATAAGTATTTACATGGGGAACAAATATTTGATAATGGGCTTTTCAATCTAGCAGAGAATGGTATAACATGATCCAATGACTGCAAGTTGAGGTTAGATAAACTCAGACTGGAAATAAGGTGTAATTTAACAGAGAGAGTAATTAATGATTGGAATAATTTACCATGAGTCATGGTGAATTCTCCATCGCTGGCAATTTTAAAATCAAGAGTTGATGCTTTTCTAAAAGATCTGCTCTAGGAATTATTTTGGGGAAGTTCTGTGGCCTGTGTCATACAGGAAATCAGACTAGCTGATTGCAATGGTCCCTTCTGGCCTTGAAATTTATGAAAAAAATAGGGGATGTTTGTAATATTTGAATCTGACTCTAGGTTCATAGTTTGAAACTCTGCTAGAAGTTATGGGGTGTTCAGACATGGGATACTGATTGGAGCCCAGAAGAATCATGTCCATGTCTTCTATTCTCTCCATTGGCTCCCCTGTTCATTTCGGGATCTCAAGTTCAAGCTAGAGAAGATAAGTGATGGTGGTAGGCTCTTCCTGGTGTAACTCTAGTCAAGTCATGTCACTTCTATGTGCTTCTAATTCCCATCCTGCCCAGTGTCTGCCTTGTGTGGTTACACTGTTAAGATTTTCAGGGCAGGGACTCTCTCTTACTATATGTTAGTTTATAGTGCTCAGCACAATGGGAACCAGATATCATCTGGGGACTCTAGATGCTACTGTAATACAAACGAAAACATGGGACCATAAGAATTGCTAGGATCAGACTGGAGCAGACCTGTGGTGCATCTTGTCCAGTATCCTGTATAATAAATTCATTAATAGTTACAAGACATTCAGATTCTACTTGTATGGTCCGTGCCCCTGTACTTAGAAGACTGCACTCCAAAAGCTGTGGATCTCTGTTTAGGATACGATACATCACACTGTAAGTTGTTAACTTTGGTTTAGCACAATAAACACCAAGGAATAGACACACTTGGCATGTGAGCCAAGGCCATTACTAGCAAACAAACTCACAGTCTGCAGTCGATAATTGTTTCCAGAATCAGGCCCAAAGGCATAACCATGGAAGCAGCAATTAAAAGGTGGTTAATTAAAAGTCATTATAAAATGGTTAGTTAATTTTATACATTACTCGGCTATGACTTAAGTCTCCTGAATGCAGGAAAGACGGCTGTAATAGCAATCAGCGACAGCTGGGTTAGATATAGTTATATTTGACTTCCCCTGTTTTCTTTTAAAGGGAAAGCTGAAGCCAAGTCTCTAAGCAACCAATCCTGGGAGGACAGGTAAGCAAACTGTCTAATTAGCACCAGACTAATGTACCGGAAAGATATCTATGCATCACAAGCCTTTGCAGGTGGAATCAATATTGCTCAGTTGTTTTTGATTGTCTGGGTAAAGAAAGAGGTTGTGCTTCATTGCTACAAAGAGAACAAGCAAATTCTCCATTCCAAGAGTGGGAAGCCTTTGCTTGCAGAACAGAAGGTTATGAATAGAGCTGGTCTGAAATGTTTTTCCCATCAAAAAATGCCAAATACTTGAAAGGAAAACATGTTGCAGTAATGTGTTGATTTATATAAAACTTCATTTCAATTAAATTTCATTGAGGAAAAAAAATGGAATGGAACATTTCCATTTCAAAATGACTTTTCATTTCAATTTTTTTAATTTGATATTATAATATAAAATTAAACAGTTAAACAGCATGAAACGGTTTGATTTTATTGAAACAAAATGCTTCGACTGACTCAAAATGCTTCAATTTTTCAGAATTTTGTTTCACAGGAAATTTCAACATTTGGGTTTTGGTCCGTTTCGGAATGGAAAAAATGTGAAACTGGGGAATTTCCCATTGTCTGGAAAAATCCAGTCCCCTGCCCAGCTCTATTCCCTATGCTGCTCATGTGCGAAACCCACAGCTATGCCAACGGTCAGCATGAGCTGTATTCATCACTTAAATCCCATTCTGAGGGATTAAATGGTGCATAAACCTTGTGCTGGACTTCTGTATAATGGGCAAATTACACTATATGGGCTGCTTGATGCCCATTGTATCTGCACGCACACAGCTTCAGATGGTAGCTGGGTCATTTCAGTTTCAGTTGGAACACACTGAATTTCATGAAGGGTGGGGTAAAGGTGAATATCAGTAATGATGAGTCAACACACTTGTTCATTGGTAAAATGGCCACACGGGGGGAAGAAATAAGAGTGACTGAAAACATAGTGCAGAAGCAAGGCGTTAAGATGTACACCGCTACCTCAATATAACGCGACCCGATATAACATGAATTCGGATATAACGCGGTAAAGCAGCGCTCCGGGGGGTGGGGGGGGGGAAGACCTGCGCACTCCAGCNGGGGGGGGGGGGGGGGGGGGGGGGGGGGGGGGGGGGGGGGGGGGGGGGGGGGAGGAGGAGACCTGCACACTCCAGCGGATCAAAGCAAGTTCAGTATAACGCGGTTTCACCTACAACGCGGTAAGATTTTTTGGCTCCCGAGGACAGCGTTATATCAAGGTAGAGGTGTACTTTATTCTCCTCTTCCTTCCTATTATCTCTTCAAGACAGGGTGGGGAGGGGAAACCAACTTCTTACTAGAGAACTACAGGCAATTTAAATAAATTGCTCCATTTGACCAAGAAAACCTGCTAAGCATAAATTGCATTGCTTGACAAACATTGGGCTATGAACAGGCTTAGGAAAAATAGTAATTTAGCATTTTTCAGTAACTGTGCTTGGCTAGACACTCCCTCAGCTGGGCTGCTGAAAGGACAGAAATATATTAACATTAGTTTCCACTACACCTACAAGAGCTGATCCTAAGGCCATCCACACAGTGAGATTGCATTTGGAATTCTTTTTACTTCAAAGCATCTATTTTGAGGGCTGAAAGGGCTTACCTGGTACCCAGTCCACGTACCAGCTTTCTGCAAAGGGGTAAATTTCATCTGTACAGAGCACAGAATTTGGTCCATAACGTTTGTAGCCTGGTGAGACAAAACAAGACCACCCATAGGTAAGACTCTGGTTTGGCAGGTAAAAATCAATGGTGTTGATTGATTCATATCTTATATTTTGCTCCATACATTAGGGCTGGGATTTGCAATGGAGCCCAAGGGAGTTGGGCATCTAACTTTGAAAATCCCAGTCTAAATAAAACAACACGACGAGACAGTGAAAACTCAAAAGTCTCCCTCCTCAGTTATGAGTAATGTAATTTCCTCTCCACTAAACATTGCTTATTTAATTTTACTTGTTCCTTAACATTATACACTAGTTAACTCTCCAAACAGCAGTATAACTTAACTAGATGTGGTAAAAGTCCACCAAAAGAAAGAAAGAAAGAAAGAAAGAAAGAAAGAAAGAAAGAAAGAAAGAAAGAAAGAAAGAAAGAAAGAAAGAAAGAAAGAAAGAAAGAAAGAAAAGTGTGTGTGTGTGTGTGTGTGTGTGTGTGTTTAAAAAAGGACAGCTAAGGGATTTGATGCAATGGTCTAAATGGTGCCATTAAGAGAATATGCTAGGACGGCAAAAGATGGATGTTTTTTATTATTCCACATTTTTATATTTTTATATTTTATTGCTAATAATTACAGAGAAGTGTCAATCCCCTAACACCCTTTCTTTCATCGCTTTGAGACCTTCCAGGTTAACTATGTTGTCAAGAGAATGTCACAAATCCACCAGTAAAATTATGTTTCTCATTAGGAGATGATCTAATCAATTTAACGTGGTATCTTTGGTACAGCCGACCCTATCAACATATACATACTAAAAATGGAAAAATCTGTTTTTCTGTCACACTATCTAAACCGGGCTGCTTGTGCCACTACATTTTAGAGCTTGTCAGCAATTCAGTTACAATCTCTTATTTCCAGGGGTTTATATCATAGCCATAAAAAAAAAATCACTTCTGGATGACACTTGATGTGCATTTTTGTTATAAGGGTCGATTATATTTATTTAGAATTTTTTTTGATTGACTCAAGATGCCCCAAATTCCCCAGGAATTGTTAAAATTAGAGATGGACGCTGGGACCATAACCCTTTGTCTAAACACTCTTGAAGTCTGAAAAAGTTAATTGCTTAAGAAAGTAAGAATGGCCATACTGGGTCAGATGCAATGATCCTTCTAGCCCAGTATCCTGTCTTCTAACAGTGGCCAGTGCCAGATACTTCAGAAGAAGTGAACAGAACAGGGCAATTTATCAAGTGATCCATGCCCCGTTGTTCAGTCCCAGATTCTAACATTCAGAGGTTTAGGGACACCCAGAGCATGGGGTAAACTTTGTGGATCAGGACAATATCGCCTCCAATTCTGCAAACACTTACATACGTGGGATATGAGGAATCCCTGTCACTGGAGGTTTGTACATCCAGCTTAGACAAACATCTCTCAGGGATGGTCTAGTTAGACTTGGCCCTGCCTCTGTGCAGGACCATGGATTAGACAACCTCTTGAGGTCTCTTCCAGTCCTGCATTTCTATGATTCTATGCGCTACCTTTATACATGCAAGTTGCCCATTGGCTTCAATGGGATGACTCAACATGCATCATGTTAAGCCGGTGTGTAAGCATTTGCAGGATCAGGGCTCTAGTTATTATAGGAAGATAAGGCACAAGTAAAAGTTTTTGAAAGTATCCTATTAAGCAGTTAAAATTCTACATTAAGTCCTTTGTCTTATTGTTAACACAGGGACTTAAGCGGATTCTGGGGGCTCTCTGAACAGGTCAGAGTTTCAATTGTAAAGGATAACCAGGTGGCTGAGGAGGAAAATACAATAATTACTAACCCCAAATGGTTAAAGCTAGATGAAAAAGCAAAAGGAACTTTCCACAAATATTCATTCACACTATTAAAATGAATTCATTTCAGCCATGCCAATGTCCAGCTCTCAGGTTTGCTTTCCAAAACATTCAAGAGATTGAGTCAAAAACCTCTGTGGGAAGGCAAGTTCAAAATGGCGCACACAATGTTTTAAAACTCATACGCATACAAGTTTTTCCTCCAGAACAGCCTGCATGATTGTCCAATCAGGACACAAATAATGCAGGTGGCTTACCAGATGTACGGTAAAATAAGCAACACAGAGCTCATGTCTCACTTGCAATCCCTTGCATAGAGTAAAAAATTCAAGCAACAAATAATATTGGAGAAAGTCATACTGCACTTATGGAATTCAGCTGCTTTTAAAGTCATCACAGTTGAATTACACCCCAGTGCAGAGAGCTAATACGTGGCCTATTCATCACTTAAGTCTTTCTTGAGCCCAATAGTCTTGAAGTGGTGCATAGAGCTTGTGTTGCCCTTTTCACGGAGGTGAATTTCACCCTGACTGAATTATTCTTTGCAAAATATTCTCCCAGATGTAATTATCTTAGCACACATCAACAGAAGCAGGATGTGAGTGGAGGATAGTATTAAAAAGTTATTAAAATAATCATTTCTTTTATCACAACAGGTTCATCTCTTGCAGTTCCTTAACAGCGTGCACATCCATTTAAAATAAAGTCAATTTCAAACAACACTATTAACGATAACAAAAAACCATAATAATAATGAATGCCGTTAAAAATAATTGGCCAGATCCTCAGTTAGTGTAAATCAGGCTAGCTCAATTGACTTTAGTGGAGCTATGGTGATTTACACCAGTTGTGGATCTGGCCTAAAATTAATAGTCCTGGATTTCTACTGTTGATGATACAAAGATTTTAAATTAAAGATTCAGTGTTTGAATAGTTACACTTGTCCAGTTCAAATGGATTTTTACCAATGTGCTCATATTCTCCTGCAGAACTCATTGTTGGCTATCAAGATTATAGTCTAATTGCTTTTGAAATTTCAATTAAAAAACAAAAACTATAAATGAAGATATCAGAATTCAGAAATCACCCACTACACATCCAAATGCATTTTTAACTGATTATTATAAAACTACACTATAACTATATTGGAATTGTATCCTCTATGCTAAATGGTTCCTATACACTATCACTCTTCGGAATGATCCACAAGTTTTCCTGACCAAGACCTACGTAAAAAGAGGACAAATAGTCTTGTGCTTAGGTTAAAATTCCTGACTGAGTATCAGAAGTTCTGGATTCAATTCCCAACTCTGCCACAGATTTCTTAGGTGACTCTGGGCAAGTCATATAAATCCTGATTCAGCAAAGCACTTAAGCACATGTCTTCAGTAGGATTTAAGTATGTGCTTAAGTGCTCTGCTGAACTGGGACCTTGATCTCTGTGCTTCAAGTTTTCCTCTTGTAACACACTTGGCCTATTTAGACTTTAGGCTCTTTGGAACATGGACTGTCTCTTACTATGCATATGTTCAACTCCTAATGCAATGGGGTTCTTATCTTGATGGCAGCTTTAGGTTCGACAGCAGTACAAATAATTAATAATAATACAGTACTTACATATAGAATAATCTTAGGTAGACAAATTAATGAGGGATTTTAATAATTTTGGAGAATCCCAGGCCCCGCAAGCAGACAGAAAAAAATACCGTTGAGGTTCAACACATCTGATAAACTTCTTCAATTGAAACCACGCACTATTTCTGCTGAGCTAATACCTCTGCAAGTTTGCTCCTGATAGTAAAGCATCGCTGAAGTGTAAACAGTTTGCTGTGTGGATTGGCTGAGCCTATCTATTAATCAACTAGATTAAAAGGATGAAGGCAACTCTCCGATAATTATGCAACATAATGAAAAGATTGGGAAGCCTGATTTAGGGCTTATTAGCTTTTGAAATCCTTCATTAGCCGTATTAGTTTCCTACACCAGATCCCGACGGGGAAGTATTGCTGCTGTACTGCAAGATACAAAGATCTGTCTGATACTTTTAACTACAATCACACCTGGATTTTGTGACCTTAGAAACCTCAGTGCATCAAACCAAATGTTTTTAGAGTATGGTCTCTCTAGAATATATTACATATTCCTTATTCAGTGGTAATATATTTCTGTTAAAAGCCTTCCTAGGGGTGCAGTGATCAGCACTGCATACAGTTCTAGACAGAATAGTGCTTGCTGAATTTCCTGAGGCATCATTCTTGTCTATAATGGGAAGACACGGTGCACTGGCAAATGTGCTAGGACACCGGCCAAAAGAATTGTGCAGATGCTGCAGTGAGAATGTCAGTCCATGCAATTCTCCTTTGTCCACGCTTATGCTGGATACCTATTAGCTCAACTCCCAGGCCTGACAACCTCAGAGGGTTTTTTAGATTCAGAACTTTTCTTCGGTAGAAATATTTATTTATACAGTATCCATATCATATTCAACCTTTCTCCAGGCTGTGCTCCGTGTTGTCTCCCACAGAGGCTCTTAGCACTCTGAGCCATTATCACCTGGATGTCTGCCCATCTCCCTGGCACTTCTCTCCATCAATAGCAGCGGCTGTAGGGCTCTATAGCGTGACCAGCAGGACTATAATGTCTGCTCACATCCACGTTCAGGGATCTCCTGTAGGAATGAGTGAACCAGTTCAGATAAGATAAGAACTGACCTAAAATCTCAACCCCAAAGAGTTTCTGGAAGCGTGATTTACTTTTCTCTCTCAGTTATTTTTCATTTTCAGTGTGTGCCAGGGTTCTGGGCCAGAAGCACCAAATATCACAAGAATCATTTTTTTTCCTCTCTCAAGACCAAAAGAATACAGAAGCAGGAATCTAACCAGAGAGCAGAACCTATTCTTAGATTTCCAGCCTCGGTTTGGAGGCGGGAGGGGTTTGAATAAGCATCTGAAATTTCTGATTTGTCTATTTAGATTGTAATTCCTTTTGGCAGGGATTGGCTCAATGTACAATGCCTAACACAAAATAACCCCCCCCAGTCTTTGCTGGGTCCTGGCAGTGCTACAGAAATCATCATCATCACTCCCATAACCACATTGGTCATTGGGGCACCATCATTGATGTCAATCAACCAATTGTCTCCACCCCGACGATTGTGTGTCAGGGCTTGAGTCTTTGCAAAGTCCATTCCTGTCCACTCTTTCATGTTTTCAGTCCATCTCTTCTTCTGTGTACCTCTTCTTCTCTTCCCCTGTACTGTCCCTTGGAGTATGATGTTGGATAGGCCAGATGATCTTGTTACATGGCCGTACCAAGTCAGCTTGCACTTCTCCACGGTCTTCAGGAGGTCTTCATATGACCCAGTGCATTGGGTTATGTGGATCTCTTCATAGTGACAAGGTCGAAGTATGAGATGCCCAGGGTTTTACGGAAGTATCTGATCTCTACTACCTGTATTTTCCGTTCAAGTTCTGCTGTAAGGGTCCATGTCTCGCATGCATACAGAAAAATAGAGATGACCAATGCATGCAGCAGTTTCAGTTTGGATTCCGGGGAGATGTTCTTATTCCTCCAAATTGGCTTTAGCTTTGCCACTGCTGCTGCTGTTTGTGCAGTTCTTGCCTGAATTTCTGCCTTGGATCCTTCATCAGTGGTGATTGCCCCCAAATACTTGAACTATTTCACTGTCTCCAGCTCTTGTCCACTGACAGTGATATGTGAGCTGATCCCATCACGTTTGTTTGTCATTAGCTTGGTTTTCTCTGCACTGATTTCCATGCCATATTTTGCAAAGGTTTCATCCAATCATTTCACAAGATTGGCAAATTCATCTTCGCTGCCTGCCAGGCCATCAATGTCATCAGCGAAGCGAAGATTTGAGATTGTTTGCCCCCCAATGCTGATTGTGCATATGTGATCTTCTAGGGCATCAGTCCTTATGTGCTCCAAGTAGACATTGAATGGTGTGGGCGAAAGAAGGCAGCCTTGCCGGACTCCAACAGTGGTATGAAACCACTCTCCTATTGTGCCATTGACGAGAACTGCACTCCTGGCCTTGGCATACAGTTGTTTAATGGTAAGAATAAGCTTACGACCAACACTATACTACTTCATGGTTGCCCAGAGAGCTTCGTGCCATACTCTGTCAAACGCCTTCTTGAAGTCAATAAAGACGTGGTAGATGTTCTGCTGGCGCTGTAAGTACTTCTCACATAGAACACGAAGGTTGAAAATCTGTTCTGTGGTACCTCTTCCAGCACGAAACCCAGTCTGTTCTTCAGCGATGATATTCTCCGCTTGTGACTTAAATCTGTTCAATAGGACTTTCAGCATCACTTTGCTAGGATGGTTAATTACGCTTATGGTCCAGTAATTTTGACACAATTGCAGGTTGCCTTTCTTTGGCAAAGTGATGATTAGTGACTGTGTCCACGTGGAGGGCCACTCACCAGTCTGCCAGATCTTGTTGCAGATCTTGGTGAGTATATCTATTACTATTACTCCTCCGAATTTCATCAGTTCAGCTGAGATGTTGTCAATACCTGTAGCCTTTCCATTCATGAGTGATTTCACAGCTGTCTCCACTTCTTCACGCAGTATTGGAAAGTCATCCTCCTCTGTTGAATCTGGGCTGTCTAGGACACTAGGATCTCCATTTGTCTGGTGGTTGTATAGATCAGAGCAGTAGTTTGCCCACATATTGATGATGTCCCTTTCTTCTGTAAGACTGTTCCCTTCTTTGTCTTGAATTGCGTTAGCTTTGGTCCATTTTTCCTTCATCAGAACTTTTACAACCTGGAAGGCTCATTTGCTATTTTTATTATTGATATACTCTTCAATTTTAGAGCATTGTTTTTCAATCCATATCTCCTTGGCCACCTTCATTCCTTTCTTGATCTTTCTGCCAATTGCTCTGTATTTATCAGCTCCCTCAGTGCTGTTCTTGTCTCTCTTGGGTTTTCTTCTAATGTCACATATTTGTAGTATTTAATTTGTGACCCATGGTTTTGTCTTCTTACGGTGTTTCCCAAGGATGTCCACTGCTACCTCATTCATTACAGTGTTGAAATTTTTGGTCATCATTTCTCTGTCTTCCTCTAGAGCAAGCAGCGGGGGCAAATTTTCTGCCGATCATTGCTTAGAATGACTCTGCAATGTTTCAGTCTCTGAGTCTTTCTAAGTCAAACTTGGTTCTGGTGAACTTTGGCCTGACAATTTTCCTTAGCTGCAGCCAAAAGTTTAGCATCACAAGTTCATGATCACTTCCAATATCAGCACCAGGAAAGCTCCTTGTTTTAGCTCTGTTAATCCCAGAACGAAATTGGTTTTGCACCATGATGTAGTCGATCTGGCTGTGATGTAGACCATCAGGTGCACGCCACGTTGATCGTCTGGATGCTTTATGTGCTCCTAATGTGTTTGCAAGAACCAGATTGTTATAGCTGGCAAACTCCAAAAGTCTCAATCCTCTCTCGTTGGTGACCGCATTACAGAAAGGGCCACAATAATCTCGCCAATCTGCCTGTGTGTCAGTACCCACTTTAGCATTCCAATCTCTCTGTACAATCAGGATATCTTTCTTATGTACCTTATCGATGATGTCTTGGAGCTGATTGTAGAAATCTTCAATTTTCTCATCATCATAGTCTGTTGTAGGGGTGTAGACTTTTACCACTGTGATATTAAATGGAGCTGCCTTTAGACAGATGGAAATAAGTCTGCTGGACATTGGGCAGCATCCTAATACTGAATTCTTGATATTTTTATGCACAAGAAATCCTACGCCATTGACATGTTTGTCCTCTCCACGGTAGTAGAGTACCGGGGCCTTCTTCCGTTACTACCTCTCCAAAGTTCTTCCATCTGACCTCCGAGATTCCTAGGAGGTGCCAGGTGTATTGTTCCATTTCGTATGTGAGTTCTTTCAACTTCCCTATTTGTCTCAATGTCCTTACATTCCATGTGGCTATGGTGATGTTATCTCTTCCACGGATCCTCTTTGTTGGGGTTACACCAGTAGTATATTTGTCGCATCCGCCCTGGAGGGAGACGGTTGGCGCGGTCATTATTAACCTGGGCTGCGATCAATCCAGTATAGACATGGTTGACTTGCTCATCATATGGTGTGTCTTGGGCAAATTTCTAACCTGGCAGAGCCCATCCCTCTCCAGGCAGCCCCCGTTCAGTCACCTCTTACGACATGCAAGAGGAGCAGTGGGACTATTCTGTCCCCGGACCTACAGGGAATGCTGCAGTAATACAACTAAATAAAATGATGATTTAATAGTGCGTGACCTTGTCTCCTATTCCTAGAGCATATCCAACAGTTCAGAATGAATAGAAACATAGTAATTCATAAAACATAATCAATAAACTTCTAATTAACGCCCCCTGCTTGGCATTCAGTTTTATTTGCAAGGATGATGGAATTCTTGGGAACGCAGTGTGACCTAGAGAATAGTGCACTGGACTGGAACTCAGGAGAACTGGGCTCTGTTCCTGGCTTTGCCACTGGACTGGTAGATGACCTTGGGCACATTCACCTTTCTGTGCCTCTGTTTCCACATCTGTAAAATAGGGATAACGATACTTGCCTTCTGTGTAAAGTGCTTTGAGATCTAGGTTCTTTATGAGAACTAGATATTATTTTCCCTCTTAAGTACATTCACATTTATGAGGCTTATTTATTTGGACTTGATTTGTGTTAGAATGAGAAGAAAACCCACCACCCACCAGGACAGAAGCAGCGAGGTGCTCAAATCAGCTATCATACACTTGTATTCAGATTTTTCAGCTCCAGATAGCTTCATGCCTACGTATCGTTTTCTCCCTTTCTGCTGAGCCTGAGCAAAAAATAAGATGATGGAGATAGATGGTTCAAACAAGTCTTGATCCCCCTGCAACACCATCCCAGTTTGGGTTCCTGACTGCAAGACCCAAGATGCAGCATCAGTCCTTCTCTCCAAGCTCCTATTCTATACAAGCTGGAGCAATTTAGTCCCAGGATGGAGAAATAGATCATGTTAAACAGAAACCACCTGTGATCTCCATAGAGGGAGAGATGTCCTGATCTCCAAGGTGATCCCACATTCTGAAGTATATTTTGAGAGCTGGGGATTTTACTGTCAGATCGGACGTGTAGTCTTCATGCAACGATTATCCATTCAAGTTTAGTTGCTGTTTGGCAAGTGTAAGATCATCCCCTCTGGATGCTCACAAGGCAGCATTGTAAATTGTAAGACACAAATGCCAAGCTGTAGGAGCTATTATCACACAAACAGCATCTGGCACCTTTTGATGGGCTGCATAAGCAGATGCTGATACACAAAATGCCAGTACTTCTCAAGTGGCTCACCTGTTGTGAGACTAGCTGGCTATCTTCCCATTACGCTCCCAGCTGCCATTATTTTTTTTTTCCATGTGACCTTCTCACTTATGAGCATGGAGTGACACAAAATTCTATACAATTAGGGAAGTTGTTTTTTATTTAAATTAAAATAAAAATAGACCTGTACTGAGTAGCAGTGACTGTTCTCTAGGTCAGCATCCTCAATCAACCCTAACTCTCTGTGCCACCTCACCCGAGCACTCAAAAACACCAGGAGCAGGATTGAGCCCATCATTTAAAGACCCGCTTACACTGTTGTTGTAGCCGTGTCTGTCCCAGACCTGAAGAAGAGCTCTGTGTCAGCTCAAAAGCTTCTCTCTCTCTCTCTCACCAATAGCAGTTGGGCTCATAAAAGATATAACCTCACCCACATAAAAACATAAACTCCCAACCAAATTAACCAACCAACCAACAAGCCTGAGTGGAACCTTAACCCTGTGTGCCAGGTCACAGTGCCACTCACTCAAATTTGGGCTGGCCACCTCTCCCTCATGTTGCAGGGGCAGCTGCGCCCCATCTCAACGGCACCTTGACCCCTCGCACCAATTTGTAATGCCGCTCACTAACCGGCGAGAGTGGGGCTGCTACTTGGTGCTTGCTGACCCCTTTCCACCATAACCAGCAAACCATTCAAAGCTTGCTGCGCACCACCCTTTGAAAGACTAATTCTCACCTTCCTCCCCTCCCCGCCCTGTTGAGAACCTCTTTCTAAGCGGTAAGAAGGGGGCGGCACACAAGTTTTGTATCGTATGCTTGTCTAGTTGGGGTTTTTTGGGGGGGGTGGGTGGGGGGATTCCATAGTTCACAGGGCTCCGAAGTTCCGCAGCACATGTGTAGAACAAGAGTCTGTTCCTGTTTCCCTGTCAATCCATCCATCCAGATCTGATGAACTGTTATTTTGGTTGGGCCAATGATAAACTAATCAGAGCTGCTCGTTTCAAACAGGACTTCATTTCTGAAGTAAAATCCAGCTTGCAACTTCGCTCTCTCCTCTCCCTGATGCTAGAAATGACACTTCGGTATAAAACGAGACCCCTGCTGTAAAAAGTAAAACAGATCTGTTAATTAACTAAGATTGCCAGTGGCTCCCAGTGGGGGAGACAGCTGCACTGCATGTTCCAGTGTTAGAAGCATCCCAGTGTTGGAAAAAATTGCCATTATTTTCTGCATGCCATCTTCACGTACACAGCTATATGCACCGAAGCTGTGTGTATGCTCATATATCACATAGCAGGTGATCGACTTCCACTGGAGGGATACCACTGAACATAATGTTTACATTATAGACCGTCCTTCCACTCAGATAATTCTTGTTTATTTCACACCTCCTTCTTGGAGAAGTACATCATCAGTGCACAACTTTGGAAATAGATGGTTTATTTCAGCTGTGCCGCCCCTTTGAGAGCCCAGCCAAAGCCACAAATTAAAACAAAAACAAGCAAACAAAGAAAACCTCAGGGCCCCAGCAGAATGGAGAAATAGAGAGAGGGAAAAAAATCAACCTTAGAGAGAGTTCAAACACACAATTCCCATTGATTTTCAAGGCAAGGTACGTGCCCAACTCCCTTAGGCGCTTTTGAAAATATGGCCATCTGTGTTGGTAGGGGGTTCTTTGTGGGGGGTTTTATTTTAAAAACACAAACATCGAACAGAGTCTTGCACTCTAGGACCCTGATCATGCCCTCTAAGAACTAACGAGCACTGGTTGAAAAATTCCTGTGGAACCTGTTTTGTTGTTGTTGTTGTTGTTGTTTTAAAGAAAGTTGGCTCTTCAACCAAAAGAACATTTTTGAAAGTGTCTGCTTTCTGTGGAAAATTGTGACTTTTTGGCAGCAAACCAAAATATTCTTGATTTTCAGTTCTTCGATGAAGCGTCAACATTTTCCACAGGAATTACAAAATCTCCATTTTCCAACCAGCTCTAGCACTAATGTAATACAAATATACAAACAAACAAGAAAAACCGGCTGGGAGATCGTGAGCTAGGATTGGTGTAAATCAAAGCAGATAACAGGTAGATACAACAAACAGATGGTGGATGGGGAGGCATGAGGTAACAGTGAGATGACTGTAATAATTAGCATAATAAGCATGAGACACAGCACACCAGCTGCCCAGGAACTGCTGATGCTAAGATCTTCACCACAGCTACAGCCCCTTTATGATGCATAAAAGGGCTAGAGTGGCATAAAGAGGCCCTAAAACCCCACGTTTGGGCTGTTGGAGGATTCCCCTGGCTCAGGCACTGTGGAGAACAGCCATATAACTGCCTTCCGAGAACTGCTTCTTAAGACCTGGTATAAGAGGCATGCCAGGGGTGGGGCTGAGCACAAGAGTGGCATTTCAGGGGTAGGCAGTGCTTAATCTGTGCTGAGCCGTGGCACTGCTAGGCTTGGTAGTTCATAGCCCCGGCACCCGTGAACCGCCAGCTGGGGGAGGCTAGCCCCAGCCCTGCCCCCTTCCACCTGAGGCCCTGCCCCTTCCGTGCCCCCCCACCCTCCCGATGGACCCAGAGCCCCACCCCCTGTCACAGCCCCCGGCCTCCACCCCAGGCTAGTGCCCCGAGTTCCGGAGCACCCCCAGCCCTGGAGCGCCAGGGAGACTGGAACCGTGCTGAGCAGAAGCAGGAGGGGGGTGCCTGGGGGCGGAGCGTGCGTGGGCAGGGCTAGGCCTGGCTGTTTGTGGAGGTACAGCCTATCCTAGCCTATGAACCGCAACCCATGCCGGCACCCCCGGCCTTGCTCGGTCAGTTACATATAACTCAGCTGCCAGAGGAACATCCCAAGCCCCGACACCTCTTGCTTGAGCTCCAGCACCTCTTTCATTACAACTTAAGTACTGGGGGTAGTCCTATTGCATGCAATGCTGCAGGGATGCTGTGCTGCAAAACAGCTGACAGAACAGACCAGGAAGGCTGCCATAATTTAGACAGCCCCTTCCCCCAGGGCTGACAAAATTACACTGGGGCCTCCGTGTGGCCCAGGATCACGACAATGCAAAGGTGGCATAAAGGACCTTAGCCTCCCTGCTCCATGGGCTTGGGCAGTCTCTAAGATGCATGGCACAGACACTCTTCCTAAGCATTCTGAAGGAGCTTTACAAGAGTTTTGAAGAGGGATAATGTAGTGGCTTTGCAGATTTGAGGGGGAAATTGGACTGATGATGATAAAGGCTGGAACGGTGGGTGGAGTGGGGGCTGGGGTCGATGGCTAGCGAGTACATTAGAGATGATAGGCAGGGCAGGGCCGGGCCAAGTGGCAAAGGGCTTTAAAAGTGAAGACGAGTCGTTCCATTTCATTGTGCACCCGAGTCAGGTCAAGATGCTTGATCATTATCTTTATACTGATTGTTTTATGACAGTAATGACAAAACAAGTCTGCTTAGCTGCTGAGGAGACAAAAACAGGGTCCTGTTTTAGGGCTGCAACAACTGCTTTAGTGTCTGTATAATCATAGGGATTAAAAACAGACCTCTAGCAGCATCTGAATCTGATTTCTTTGCTTTCAGTCTCTAGGACAAAACTGGTATTGCGGCTAAGGCAATTCTAGTTTTACAGTGGTGAAATGGGCATACATTCAATATATATATATAATGTTTAATACACCTCTACCTCGATATAACGCTGTCCTGGGGAGCCAAAAAATCTTACTGCGTTATAGGTGAAACCGCATTATATCGAACTTGCTTTGATCCGCCGGAGTGCACAGCCCCGCCCCCCCGGAGCACTGCTTTACCGCGTTATATCTGAATTCGTGTTATATCGGGTCGCGTTATATCAAGGTAGAGGTGTATTTTTCTTACCTGGCTTTCAGCCAAAAACAAAAATATACCATGAGTTCAAAAGGTACTCCGCATGACAGCTGCATCCTAATGACCCTTTATCTAAAGGAGCACATACAGATTTAAGATCAAAATTATCCATGTAAACGTGAAATCCAAAGTCTGATTTGATCTTTTTACACACACACTCACACACACACACACACAATCTAAACATCACAATTGCAACAGACCCTGGAAGAAACTGCAAATAGTGAGAGGTTTCAGAGTCGCAGCCGTGTTAGTCTGTATCTGCAAAAAGAACAAGAGGACTTGTGGCACCTTAGAGACTAACAAATTTATTTGAGCATAAGCTTTCGTAGGCTACAGCCCACTTCATCGGATGCACAGAATAATGAGATTCATGTTGAAAGGAACACACATATCTCACAAATTAAATCCTCCAAAATCTAAAGGGGACAATGGAACTTTTCACCTAAAAGATTCATGGGTCCAGATTCTCCCATATTATGTAGCCTCTTCATGCCCCTCCTGCAGCATAAAGTGGCCATCAAAGAGGATTAAGTGGTCTCCATGGAAGGAGTTGGCAAGGGACAGAGAAGTCAATGGTTAACACACTCTACTCACCTATTTTAACCAGTGTAATGACACTCAGAGAGAAGTTACCTTACAACAGCCCTGCCATTCTTGCTACAGGAATGGGGAATACGAACTCTGGGACAGAGAGTAAATGGGTCGATGAACTTAAAACTACACTCCTAGCTCCTAATAATAAGGATCCCTTCAGGTGAGGGTTGGAGTAATTACAGAAAAGCTTACATTGCCGCTGCCTGAAATGGACCTGTTCTGTACTGAGGACCTTGGCTTTCAGCTAATAAAATGGGCAGGAGGGATAACCGCTAACATAACAAATAATTGCCTGAGAAAAAAATGCATTAGCGTATGAAAATGCAGAGCACATAAAAGCTCTAGTTAATATTCTTTATATGCACTTATCATGAATTTTGTACAGGGTTAAATATATTTTCCGGTGACTAACACTGCAAGGCCGAGGATTAAAAAGGATAATGTACAATATGATTTATGAAGTTTTAATGGAAAATCCCCATGGGTTATGTATAAATCTTATTTATAGCTTTAAAAGTATGTAATATACTTATTGTATATTTTAAAAACTGTGGGAGTACAGTCTCTATCATAGTTAATCCATTAAAAAAAAGCAACTCCTAGAGGCTCCTAAGGATAAGCCATTTGATATTTTAGTGTCAATGCGTACAGTGTGAAATGTCCAATATGATTTAGTTAGAGGGGGAGAAAAGAAAGTCTTGAAGTAAGGGACAGAATGGCCGATTTAAAAACAAAACTGGACACACTTGGGGAAAAATAAAGCCGCTTGATGATGGCTTTGCCCTCCTGAGTGATGCCGCTGTACAGAAATATCTACCAGAGGACTGGAACTCAGGAGATCTCTTTCTCTCTCTCTCTTTTTAAATATGACAGCAGTGTCTACAGGCCCCCAAGCAAGATCAGACACATGGAGTATATATACAATCCAGTTGGAAGACGTGGTTGCAGCATACCTGAACTAGCTTTGATCTAGCTAGCTGGGTGTGTTTACACATGATTCTATCACCAGAGTAAAGAGATGGTCCCTCCCCCAAGAAACTCACAATCTAAATAGATAAGAGAAAGGATGTAAAAAGGGATTATCGTCTCTCTTTTACAGAGATATGTCAGACCAGGGAGCTAGGTCACTTTACACCAACTCAGGATCTGGCCCTATCCAGCGTTATACAGGGAGTCAGTCACAGAACCAAGAACTGAGCCCAGATCTCCTGAGTCACAGTCCAGTGTATTACACCCAAGATCCTCCTTTTTAGATCTGGGCTCTATTCACAATTCTGTTGTGCATTTATTGTGTGAACTCAGGCAAGTCACTTCAGTTCCCTTATATCCCAGCATATATCACCTTTCCACTCTTGGCAAGAATACCTTCTCCCTTGTAGCGTCTTCGGTCTAAAAACAGCCTTGTGGCTTCTCTCCACCTCATCAATTACCCAGCTTGTTTTACCCATCAAAAGCACGCCCTTTTCTCCCTGTCTCTTCCTCAGCTGTTATTATTTTAACTCTATTGCTGTATTATCTGTCCTTGTAAAAGCATTTCGGAGCAAAGACTGTAGGAAGAATACTAGACAGAAGAATATTAGACAAAATAGAGTTGTGTTGTATTGTATAAAAAAATAAAACCCCAGGTGTCCCTTTTAAGCTGTGCTTTTAACTCACAGCCACAATCGCTCGCAATGATGGCAGAGCATGCTAAGAAGCTCATGACCGTCACTTAGAAAATGCCCACAGGCAATCTGAGCACTGGGAATCCCAAGGCAGACAATGGCATCGGGGGATAGACTGAACCACCACTTAATTGGCTACATAGAGAAGAACAACCCTTGAAGGTATAAAAAGAAAATCACAGCCCAGATGCTTAAAAATATAAAAGCAGCTGAAAGTCAAATTCTGCCAGTGAGCTCAAGAGAAACTCAGGGCCAAATCTTCAGAAGAGGAGCACTCAAGCTCAGCTGAGAATGCAGGGTACGAAACTGCCCTTTGCAGGGCCGCCAATCCTGGAAGTGTCTGGCCACCACACCAGGCCCGACCATAAATTAAATCCACCTGAAGGTTATTCTAATTAACTTTGGCTTCTAACATTTTGCAGGGTCATTCCAATGGCCATGTATCACCAGTGTGCAGGGACATCCAGGCCATGCCCTCTTTCCCACAGCTGGGAAGGTGCTGGTATAGGAGCTAATAAAGGGCCTGTAGGTCACTTGAGGATTCCCCTATGAAGAAGGAATCTTTCAATGCCCGGGTAAGCCAGCTTTTAAGGCTGTTTTGCCAGACTGGGTTGGTTGAAAGCTGTCCCAAGCCCAGCTGAGAGCTCTACACACTACCATAATATAAATAAAATAAATAATAAACAAAATAAAATAAATAAAATAAAATAATAATAATAGAGAAGACATCAGGGTACATGGATGGAAGCAACTTTGAGATATTTCAGTGTTAGGAAAAACGGGGAGTCTTTAGCAGAGATTAAGCTTTCGTGGGTAAAAAACCTCACTTCTTCAGATGCCACGAAAGCTTATGCCCCAATAAATCTGTTAGTCTTTACGGTGTCACCGGACTCCTTGTTGTTTTTGTGGATACAGACTAACACGGCTACCCCCTGATATTTAGCAGAGATTGGCACAGAACCCATATCAACTGTGTCCTCAGTCCAGCCCCCGATTAAGGACACTATTCTGCCGGTTACCCAGAGTCTTGGCTATGAGACAGACAGAATGATGTGGGGGAAGGTCACATTACCACTGCCTATGCTGTACCCGACAGAGGATTTCAGACTCCTGGGCTGTCTGTCTAGCTCTTCCACAAGCCGCTACATGTGGAATAAAATTAGCGTGCGCGTGTGTGAGAGAGCGTGCAAGATCTTTTGTTTTCCCTTAGCAATTTATGAGGCTTTCTTATAAATGACACCAGTCAAGGGGAGAACAGTAGTGAAAGATTACCCTTGCCATCTAGAACAAAGCTTATTTACTTTGTTGGAATGTAGTCAACAGAGGAGAAAAATCAAGAGGGGGAGGGAGAGACTCTAAAATAGTGCCTTATTTCCAAAGCCCTGTGGTCACGTCACATTTCAAGCAATGTGTCATAGGAGCTATAGCTCCTTGACTGATAGTTTGCTAATATCAGTGGAGATCTGTCCAAGAAAGACCATGTGAAAAGGCGTAACATGGCATCAGAAGAGCCATCTGCAGATGCTGGAAAATATTCTTCCCATCCCCTCTTCCCCTCCCCTAAAAAAAAGTCAACATCCATTTTTTCCCCTCATTTGTTTTCTGCTAGGTTATGCAGATCTTTGAGAGATAAAATATATATTTCATCATTTGAATCCAGCCGGAGACATCCTCACACAAGTATCAGATCAAGCGTCTTCTGCAGAGAATGAACAGGGACGCAGATGAGACGATAACGTAGGCAACTTTTTGGCTCCATATTCGGAATACATTATCAAACTAAACAGTGCCACTTCCACAGCAGAAAATAAATTAAAGATGTCCCAGAGAATGTTTATACTAGCTTCTCTCTTTACCGTCACAGATATATTACTTTTGATCTGTGTGCGCTACTTATAGAGGGTTGAGGTAGCTGCAGCCTTTACATTGATATCGTGTGACCTCTAAGAAACTTAAAAGTTATGGTCTGTGAGGTAACAATATGTGGGAACATTTAGGACTAAACATGTCTAATGGTACTTTAAACCATAAGGGTACTCCACCCACATGCTTCAAGGAGCAACACAACCATTTGCAGGGGTCAGGAAGGAATCCATTCCCCAATGTATTATTATTTGAATCATAGAATATCAGGGTTGGAAGGGACCTCAGGAGGTCATCTAGTCCAACCTCTTGCTCAAAGCAGGACCAATTCCCAACTAAATCATCCCAGCCAGGGCTTTGTCAAGCCTGACCTTAAAAACCTCTAAGGAAGGAGATTCCACCACCTTCCTAGGGAACCCATTCCAGTGCTTCACCACCCTACTAGTGAAAAAGTTTTTCCTAATATCCAACCTAAACCCCCCCTACTGCAACTTGAGACCATTACTCCTTGTTCTGTCATCTGCTACCACTGAGAACAGTCTAGATCCATCCTCTTTGGAACCCCCTTTCAGGTAGTTGAAAGCAAATCCCCCCTCAGTCTTCTCTTCTGCAGACTAAACAAACCCAGTTCCCTCAGCTTCTCCTCATAACTCATGTGCTCCAGCCCCCTAATCATTTTTGTTGCCCTCCGCTGGACTCTTTCCAATTTTTCCACCTCCTTCTTGTAGTGTGGGGCCCAAAACTGGACACAGTACTCCAGGTGAGGCCTCACCAATGTCGACTAGAGGGGAATGATCACGTCCCTCAATCTGCTGGCAATACCCCTACTTATACAGTCCAAAATGCCATTAGCCTTCTTGGCAACAAGGGCACACTTTTGACTCATATCCAGCTTCTCGTTCACTGTAACCCCTAGGTCCTTTTCTGCAGAACTGCTTCCTAGCAGTTATATGAGAGTCGGCCCCAAGTGAGATCAGGGACCACTGTTGGAGATGCTGTATATACCCAGCATGGCCTAGTGGGTAAGAAAGTAGACTGGGAAGCAGGAGATCTCCTTACTAGTCCTGATTTTGCCACTGACCTGTTCTGTGATCCTGGGCAAGTAATTTCCCCTTGCGGTGCTTTTTCCAATGTAAAACAGGGACAATAATATTGATCTTCCTTTGTAAAGCATTTTGGAGAATGCGACTAATAATTGTTACAGGCAGTTAATGAAAACATTACACAAAGAGAGAATCACACTCTTTATCAGTGTGCTTTAAAACAACCAAACAGCAAAAACAGTAAAGGGATTCCAGTGCTCTCATGTGAATGATAGCTGGCATTTTAAACCCTGTCCGGTTCTGAAATAGGAGAGAGCCCAGTCACTGATGGTCAAAAATCTCAGCAGAGGAAGGTTTAGAACTCTGAGCCAGTGCAAATGAAGATTTATTTTAACCTCTTTGGGCAGGACAATGATCATAGAATCGTAGAAATGTAGGGCTGGAAGGAACCTCAAGAAATCATTAAGTCCAGCCCCAGCACTGAGGCAGGCCCAAGTTAAGCTAGGCCATCCCTGACAGGTGTTTGTCCAACCTGTTCTTAAAAACCTCCAATGATGGGGATTTCACAACCTCCCTTGGAAACCTATTTCAGTACTTAATCACCCGTAGAGTTAGAAAGTTTTTTCCTAATATCGAACATAAATCTGTCTTGCTGCAGATTAATTTCATTACTTCTCGACCTATTTCCAGTGGACTTGGAGAACATGGATACCCAGAAATCTAATGAAAGTCTTTCACATTTCAACACAAACTCTGATCAGTCTGAAGATTCTCCCCAGGTTTCCTTGTCTGGTCATCATTCAAATGATGGCAGGATCTGAGCTCTACCTGGCGGTCTAAAAATACATCCTTTGGGTCAGATCTTCAGCTCGTGCAATCGCCATTGAAGTGATGTTAATCAGCTGAGGATCCGGTCCCTTACTCTTCAGGAAACACGGCAAAACCTCCCTCTTTGAGCAGGCCTTTCCACCATAACACAACATTCTTAGGTGACATTATTACTTCGCTGTAGCCCTGGATCAGGGCTTCATTGTGGTGGGTGCTGTATGTACACAGAACAAAAATATGGTCCCTGCCTTCAAATCTATAAATCTAAAGGCTTGCCTACATGAACATTAAGGGGACATCTACACTTAAAACGCTACATTGGTGCAGCTCTGCTGCTGTAGCACTTTAATGAAACCTCTCTAAGCCGACGGGAGAGAGCTCTCCCATCAGCTTAGCTAATCCACCTCCACAAGAGCTGGTAACTCTGTCCACAGGAGAAGCTCTCCTGCCAACATAGCGCTGTCTACAAACATGAGGGGTTAGGTCGGTATTTCTCATACCTTGAGTCTTAACCCCAGGGCCCTGGCCAATTACACCTCAGTCAGCTACATCCTTCCTACCTGCAGTTTCACTTTCCATATCCTGTCTGAAACTGTTGTGAGCAGTTCTACCCCAGAGGTAGCTACATTTCAGTGCTGGGTGCTGAATCATCTCCAGAAATAGTGGTCAGAGCCTGGGGCTGAGATTCAAGCAGATTGTGTTCTATTCTATGTGGTGATGGGCATGAAAAAAAGGTGAGAGAGAAAGATTTTTTTAAATTGTGACTTAGCATTGGAAAATGTATACATTCGCCCAATTAACTTGATTTTTTTTTTAAAAATCAAGTTTCCCAAACTTCTTTGTGATTCCCTTCTACTAACTAGCTCATGTCTAAACAGGATTCAGAGGAAAAGCCAAGTGGTTGATATGCAAAAGGTTATAGTTCAACATGATTTCTCCTCTGTTTGCAGGTAGGGGATAGAGTTAGGAGAATTTCAAGCCCTGTCTATATTAAGGAAATCAGCACCCACGTAACTCATGTACTCATGCCAATGAAAACCCCTGCACTCCATTGGCACAAAGCAAGGATTACACCAATGTGGCTTACTCCAGGAACATACCAAAGTGAACGGCACAAATGGAAGCCTGGCTTGGCACCGGTGCAGTGTGTCTACATTAGAAGATGGCAGCAGTGTAACTATATTGATGTATTTGCATCAATGCAAATTTGCTAACATTTACACACCCACCACCCCCTTTTGATTACATACATATATATGACAGTAGCACCTAGAGCCACTGACACAGGGGTCCCATTGCACTAAGTACCATACAAAACACACAGCAACAGTCCCTGTTCTGAAGAGCTTACAGCCTCTATAGTCAAAGTGTGAGAAGGAAAACAGAGAGAGAAATCACTAAAGCATGGGTGGCGGGTCGCATAGGCTGGGGGAGGCTGTGCCTCCCCAAACAGCCAGGCATGGCCCTTCCCACTGCGTGCAGCTCCAGTCCTCCAGCCCCCAGTGCTCCAGCTCTCTGGCTGGGGATGGGGAGGCTGGGGCCGTGCGCAGCCCACCTTCCCGGTGCTCCTTTGGGGCTGGGCGCAGGACTGGGCTGGTGGCTGCGGTGGGGGGCGCCTCTGGGATCTGGCAGGGAGGGCGGAAGGGGCGGGGCCTCGGGCGGAAGGGGCGGGGCCTGGGGCTAGCCTCCCCCAGCCAGCGGTTCACGTGCCACCCATGGGCTAAAGCCAGGGCTAGAACCCAGGGCTCTTATTTACAAAGATATTTAGGGCTTACAGATGCAGCTAGTCATCTGGTGGGATTGCAAAAGCTCCTACTAAGTGCCAGGCTTCCATGGAAATATAACTTGCTTAGGCACTTACAGAAGAATCCCACTAGGTGCCTATCCACATCTTAGACACCTACATACCTTTGTAAATCTGGCCTCAGCTTTTCTGGTGTGCAGTCTAGTTCTCTGTGATGCCTCCTAGATTTTCCCCTTCTCTAGACAGGGCCATAAAGTTTTCCTAGGCAGAAATTCTCATTCATAAAGCAGGGGAAGAGGAATATATATCATCGCTATCCCACACAACTTCCAACCTTCTTTATGCACTCCATCGAAGCAAAAAAGGACACAAAACCAACTTTTCTTTACCTTTTTACAATTCACCTTTCAAACTTCCTCTCTTTTTCAAATGATGCATATTCTGGATGGCATACAAATAGTTTTAGACGGAGTCCATTCAATTAAGTAGCTACTTTTGGGGGTGGGGAGGGGATGGAATTTTCTTGCTGTTAATTTGTTCTGTTAAATTATTTCCTCTCATTCTTGTAAAAGCCATTTATTTTTCCAAAGGTATGGAATCAGGTTCACATCAACCCAGGCTATCAGTTCATTGGCTTAGCTCTTTAGCCTGATTTCAAAAAAGGAAGGGGGCAATATGTGTTTAAAAAGCTTTGGTGCCATCAATTTAGATAAGCCACTAAAAGCAATTGCTGCTCAAATGTTCTTTTACCAGAGCATGCATATTTGTTCTTTTCAATGGTAAATGTTCATCCATCGGGCAACAGACCTTGATAGCCACATAACCTAATGAAGGAGCAAGATTATCTTGCTAGATAAAACCAAGACCCTGACATATGTTGTGTAAGGCTATTGTTTAGTTATCTTTAATAATGGGATCAAAATCCTTGGATCTGTCCAGGCAGACTAAATCCCTAATCTAATCTAAATTAGGTATTAGGCTTTGAATAAAAGTGTCTGAATGTTAATTTTCCTCCCCAGTATTTTTAACAAGTTCTCAGAAGCATGTTGATGTATTGGAGTTCCTAGACTAGACAATCAAAGCCAGTGATTAATCTCCAATATGCCAAAGTGAGCTAGCAGGGTACTTTGGAAGAGAATATTGCGCGAAATAGGATTTTTTTTAATGGTATTTCTGAGAAATAATGATTCTTCCTCTAACACGTTCCATTCAAATTTGTCCTAATTACATTACGTTGCTCAAGATTATTGCTGGGTGCCGTAATAAAAATGCCAGATATGCAGACATATTGCAGCCTACCAAGGGATAAAAGGTAAAGTATGTGGAAAGAGGCTGTCATGGCACTGGCCATATATTCTATGTCTGAAAGGAGGTAGACGTGATCTTTTGGGAATATATTGCTGTTTCCAGTACTTTATTTCCAGGTCAACCTTTTATTTCCCATTTCAGTAAGGCCACATTGGAATGCAGGGCAGGATTCACCACCAGGGAAGTAGGAAATAAAAAGAACATGGCTGCTCTAATAGGGAACAGCTGTTAAAGATCATGTTGAAGAAATTGGTTATTGGATTGGGTCCATTACAGATTACTGTTATATATTTGTATCATGGTAGTGTGTAGAGATTTCAAATGAGATTGGGGTCCCGTTGTGCTAGGCCAAGTACTAATACCAGAGAAAACGCCTGCCCTAATCAGATTACAGTGTAAAGAGACAAGAGACAGTTACACGTGGAAAACTGAGGTGCAGAGAGATCAAGTGATTTGCTCAAGATCATGTAGGAAGTCTGTGGCAGAGGATGGAGCTGAGCTTGTATCTCCCAAATCCCAGGCTAGCACCCTAACCACTGCTCCATCCTTCCTCCATATCCTCCCTCAAACAAAACCATGACCCAAATCAACTCCCCACCCAATCCATGTACGAATGGTCCCCTTTGTGCATGGATCCCTCAACATTCTTGTGAAGAACTGGGGATGATACAGAGGCCCAAAGCTTCCTTGCGGGTAGCCCCAGCCTCCAGTGAACGTGCTGAAATCCAGAGGGCTTGTGGGTTGGGATCTACAGAGTGTTTCCTAAAGGAGCAAACCCTGCCCTTCACAGAATAATGGAGCATTATGGAGACAAAGCAAGGAAGGAATTATCCAGGTCTTTCCCTTACACCCCTGTCCTCTATGGTGTCTTCCCCATTGCTACTTTTAACCTTAAATCAGTGCACATATTCAGCCAGCGCTAATCACTGACAAGTTTCCTTTAGTGCAGTAAATTACCTGCTTCGACAATAGCACACAGCATATGGCTGGTTAGGCCTGCTAGATAGGCCCGTTATGTCCTGATGTTCCATTCATTCGAACAGTCCAGTCTACAGTCTAGTCAGAGCAGCCACTCTCTGTGTGCCGTGATCACTGGGCGTGGGCCTGGGTTATCCATGTTGAATTGTGTCCATGCTCATTTTCTCAGGGCCCTTTTTAATACCATACAATCCCGGGGGGGGGGGGGGGGGGGGGGGGGG
>QXTE01000281.1:1354743-1379972 GCA_003942145.1 Platysternon megacephalum | reverse complement strand
ATACCATACAATCCCGGGGGGGGGGGGTGGAGGTGGGTGGAAAGTGAACTGGAGAAGTGCTGTCTCCATGCCCTCACTCTCCCACGACCCAATGGGTGGGAAATGCTAGGCAGGGAGAGCACGGTCAGGGGATTAGGGGATGGTGATGTTGCTGCACTCCTGCAGCAGGACCCCCTTGCTCCCTTTGTACTATACACCACCGCCAAGTCGGTGGCTAGGGCTGGCCCGGGAATCCTTAGCAGAAATGCTGCCAAGGCTTAGGGGAGACAGTGAGGACAGAGCTCAGTTCGCCTTCCACACCCTTTGCTACTTCTTCCAAATGGGAGAGGGCAAACTACACAGCCCCCCAGCAGCAAAAAATACAAGGCAACCTCTGCGTTGTCAATATGCAGTGCTTCCTGTCCCTAACGTGAGGATCTCTCCTCAAAGGGACCCATATGGCCCTTAAAGGCACCATTCGTAGGCCCAAAATTAAGCAAATTGCTACTGGGGCCCGTGCACGTTTCAGCAGCAGTTTGACCATGCAGAGCAAGTGTCTAATGCTAGCTGGAAACATTTTATCAACCTTCTCTGAAAGGTTCTAGGGGACTTGAAAATGTGCTAATTTATCAGAAAGCTGAGTCCTCAGGTATAAAATATTTACACTTCTGATGGAGTCTTATATTCTTAAATTCAAAAAGAGAGATCTCATCAGAATTTTTTTAGAGTGGGAGAGACAGCTGAGGAATTCAGAAAGGCGATAAAGTTTTAACAGACACTTAAAAGGAAGCTAGCCTGGAAGCAGGCTAGCTGAAGGAGATACATTACATAGCAAAACAATCTCTTACCCTTATCAAAATAATCCTCAGGGGTGTCTCTGGTAGAAAAGTCTTATAGAATTTAATAGGGATGAAAACCAATAGGGTTCTACAGAAATTAAACTAAAAAGAAAGAGAAAACGATGACCTGAACCATCCTATAGAATTATGTAGCGGGGGCACAATTTTCTATTAAATTCTATAGGGCGATTTATTTCTTTATTTCTACACAGCAACATGATAGATACTGAAAACATTGGAACTCTATCTTTGAGATGAGACAAATGAGACTGAATGATAAAATAATGAGGGTGTTGATCAGGAATTTCTATTCAGCCTCTCTTATAATGCTAGAGCAAAGGGCCATTCAATTCTTCTACTGTTAGGCAGTATGTTTTAAATTCAGGAAAGAAGTTATTTTTCCTCACACAACACAATTATCTTCTGGGACTCGGTGCTACAAGGTATAATTAAAGCCAAGAGCTCAGCAGGATTCAGAAAAGAATTGGAATTTAACAAGAACATCCAGGTTTATAACAGTAAGGGTTAAAAAAGAAAGGAAAAAGAAACTAATACCCAAGAGCTTTGGAAGGAATATTAACCTTCATGCTGCAAGGCATAAGCAAACCTGTAATAAATGGGGGTCAGGAAGAAAAGTCCGCTAGGCAGTTATAGAATACAAAGATCTGACTAAATAGTTCCTCTGAAGCAGCTATTGGTGGCCACTTTCAGAGACAGGACACTGGGCTTGATGGACCATGGATCTAATCAGTATGGGAGTTCCTATGTAGCTTTAGAAAGGCTATAGCTTCCACATGGGAGGAAAGAGATGAAGACATTAATTTAGCAGCTAAAGCTGAGAAGGTTGAACCAGATTTCTGAGGTGTCTTTCTGTAAATATTTGGTGGTAAGATTGAAACAACAAAATGGCAAAATAATTCAAACCTTTTTTTTCTTTTTTAAATCCAGGGAAGCAAAGAAAAAAAAAGGGGGGGAAGATGCTGCCAAGTTGTTGTGAATTTAGCATAATGATCAACATCCCATGAACAAACACACATGGTTGATTTTGTTGTTATGGCAAGTGGTGGACTAGGGGCCTGATTCTCATTTACATTAAGGACACTTTACAGCGCTCTGGCAGTGGATAGAGGCCTTAAATTGGAAGTAAATTGCAGATTAAGGCCCCTTTATGTTGACAGAGTAGTGCCTGATTCTCATTTAGGGTATGTCTACACTGGGGAGCTAGAGGTGATTTCCAGCTCATGTAGACGTACTTGCGTTACCTCAATAAGAGCCGGTGCACGAAAAATAGTAGTGGAGCCGGGGTAACGCAGGCTGTGGTGAGTGGAAGCACAGGCTAGCTCTGCTGAGTACTTACCCACAGGATTCAGGCAGGTGTATATACTTAGCATGGCTAGCCCATGCTGCCGCTATCCACTGCCTGTGTTTCCTCAGCTACGCTACTAATCTTAGTGCGCTAGCGTCAATGTGTCTAGAATCACACCCCTAGCTCCATAGTGTAGACATTCTCATATAATAAGGCCACTTTGCAGTGCTCTGGGACTATATTGGCACCTTGAATTGGAGATAAGTTACAGGTTAAGGCCCCGATATACTGCCAGAGGGGCCCTCAGTGTAAATGAGAATCAGCGCCTATATTTTCGAGCTGCCAACTCCGAGCCAAAATTCTCAACTGGCGTATATCAGTGTTGCTCCACGAGCGTCCATGGAGAGATGCCAAGTAACACCAGCTGAGAATTTGGCCTTTAATAGTTAAAAACAAATGAAAATCTGATGTGAACAGTCCTCACTCACACGAGTAGTTCCATTGACTTCAGGCACTGTAGGGGAAAGGGTTCAAAGGCCTTCCAGAGCCTTCCAGAGTCGTGTTCATTAAAAGATACAGGCCAGATTCTCATCTCACACCACTGTTAAGCTACACTGAGTCCAGGGGAGTTACTCCTGATTTACAACAGTGTCTGTGAGAGGAGAATAGGGCCCTGCTGACCTCTCTCGGAAAGAGTGGCTTCAATTAAAAGCAATCCTCTTATCCCTTTGTTTTTCTATTGAGGTTTTAAATGCGGCTGGAAATGTAGAAAGGCTTTCAATTGCAGAACAGATAACCAAGTTTAGAGAGAGAGAGAGAGAGCCTGTCTCCCTCTGCTGCCAGCACATGAGCACGATGAAAAGTGACTGCAAATTAGGTTAAAGGATTAAGGGATAATCAGGTTTTTGGAGGTGTACCACGGGTCTGATTCCCCAGTATACTACATCACCTCATGTAGTCATTTATACCTGTGCAAAGTGAGTGCGAAGTCTTGCTAAAGCAGTGGAGAATCAAAGTCTATGTTTCTAACTGAGGCTTATTCCAAACTGGCTATGGGGAAAGCCTGTAGAGTTGTTCTGTCACCTTACCAAGCAGGCAAACCCTAATGCTGCCTAGGACAGAGATGACAATTTTGTGCAATATCCTGGACAAACCTTACTGAATTCATTAAATCTTACTGATTTAAGTTTAAGTATCTTAGGCACTCATTGCATTAAAATGCAAATGTTTGTGTGTTATTGTGGGGTTGTACATAACTTGTCTAGGAGAAGTG
The DNA here is from genome assembly GCA_003942145.1 of Platysternon megacephalum. NCBI lineage: Eukaryota > Metazoa > Chordata > Testudines > Platysternidae > Platysternon > Platysternon megacephalum. Next base: position 1,376,575 of record QXTE01000281.1, on the reverse strand, counting down.
ACTAATGTCAATCTTGGGAAGTGTTATGAGCTTCAGAGGACTCTCTTAAGCAATGGGCTAAGACATGAACGAACTGTTAGTCAAGTAGGTTTCCTAGGAAATACTTGGGAGGAGGGGAATGCAAATGCCCACCTCTGGCCCTGATCTTTGGAAGTTTGCCTTGGGGATGGGACTTTTCTCTACAAATTAGCTGGTCCCAGAAATCAAAGGGCCCAAACGCCACAAAGGAGCATCTCACAGATTCACGAGGGGTCTTGTTCTGAGCAAAAGACGTTATTAACTTATAACCACAGGAACACCCCAGTGTAGGGCATGAAGGGCTGTTCACCAGCCAGAGCCCTTGGGGAGATTTGGGGTGTGTGTGTGGGGGTCATCTCTGGTAAGCTTATTCACATGTGTTGGTTCTTTTATTGTTCTTAATGTTTTCTCTGTAGTGCTTTTATCTTAAGAATAAATGTGTTTGCTTAGAAAGAGCTGCATGGTAACTTAACTGTGGCAATTACACTGCTTACTCTCTCTGAGGAGAAAAATAAAGTAGGCCAGCTTAGGCAGTCTGACTTGCTGGGAACTTCACAGTCTAGACAGGTTGTTGTGCAGCCTGAACATACCCGGTCAGAAGGGAGAGAGACGCGGGTCTCCCAAGAGAGGCAAAACTGGGGATCCAAGAGCCTAGAGTGGATTCCTCTCAAGGACCATGGAGTGGGAATACATCAGCAGTTGTCCTGAACTGTGACACTGCCTATTTAGGAAAGAAAAATAAATCCTTGACAGAAAGACATTGGGCCTGACCAGATTCAATGGAAAGGCTCCTACTGACAGTGATGAGAGCTGGCTCAGACCATCAAACCCCTGTGCGAGTCACGGTGTTTTGCAAACACTTTACATTTTTCCAGTTCAAACCCTGTATTCCCTCTCTCATATTACATACCACCAGGGCCGGCTCCAGGGTTTTTGCCGCCCCAAGCAGCGCAAAAAAAAAAAAAAAAAAAAAAAAAGCCGCGATCGCGATCTGCGGCAGCAGCTCTACCGGCGCCACTTCATTCCTCGGCGACAATTCCGCAGCAGGTCCTTCGCTCCGAGAGGGAGTGAGGGACCCGCTGGCGAATTGCCGCCGAAGACTAGGACGTGCCGCCCCTCTCTGTTGTGGCCGCCCCAAGCACCTGCTTGCTGGGCTGGTGCCTGGAGCCGGCCCTGCATACCACAGAACTGTCCCCCGATTTCCTTGTGCTCCGCCTGGCTGCCTGTTATATCCACCAATTGTTTCTCTTCTTATAAAAAGACTGAAAGCTCCTTGGGGCAAAGACCATCTTTTTATTCTCTGTTTGTACAACACCTAGAACATTGGGGTCCTGGTACAGAGCCGGGCTCCCTAGGTGCTACTGCAACAAAAATAATAACCTCTGAGGCCGGGACTATCTTTTACATGTGTGTACAGCACCTAACACGGTGGAATCCTGATCCCTGACCAGGGCTTCTAAGTGCTATTACAATACACATAATAATAAATAATAATAGCAACAACCTAAACACCTAGTTAGAGAGGATTTGAGTGTTAAGGGCTTGTCTTCACTGCAGCGTAAAGGTAACATTTGGAGTGTTTCCCCAACCGGACTACTGTCCACAAATAAAAATCACTAGCTCAGGTAAAGTGGTGCTTTACATTTGAGCTAGCTGGCCCGTCCAGGGTGGTGGGTTGTAGCTTGAATGCTGCTGATGCTTGAGCTAGTCATGCAGCACGGGGACACAGCTACCCTGTGCTGCAAATGCAAATGCTCTGTGCTACTTGAGTGTTATTTTGCAGCGTGGCTGGTCTCATTTGAGGCAGGCTAATGCAAGGGGAGTTAACGCCAGTGTAGATAACTCAAGCTAACTCTGCAGTAAAGACATAGCCTAAGGGCAGGAGAATTGCTTCAAGAAATATAACTTTCCTCTCCCAAAACATTGCCTGTGCCTAGAACCAAGCTTTTACGTAGAGACAAACTAAGGCCAAAACACTAAAAATCGGTCTTGGGGAGTTTCCAGATGTGCAGATGACTCCAAGTTGCATGGCTATCCCCTTGTCTCTGCAATGCCTACAGCCTAGCTCCAACTACCCCGATTTCTGGGATCCACAGCTGAATCAAGAGCTGAACTTTTAGGCTCGGGGCTGTCTCCAGTTTTACAGTTCTGAAATGTGAAGTCTATGTTTCTATTTTACCATGTGCCGTTTCCAGCCAGTACCCAAACCAGAACTGATGAAACAACATGCGAAAGTCCGTTCCCACTGTGTTTTCTGCACAGTTAGAGGCAAGAAATTAGGATATTTCAGATAAGAATCTGTGTTATTTGCCACTTAGCCAAATTTAACTCATAATCCAAACCTTTGGGATCCATTGCCAAAAAAAAAACCCCTAAAAATCCCTTCCCCCAATGCTCTACTTTCCTTTTTCATCTTTGATTAATTCACCTACCAAGCAGATAAGTTGAGAGCAGGCTTATAACAGTACACAGCTGTACTCATGAGGATTTTTAAGGTTATTTGTGGGCCGGTATTTTGAGTGTGAAAGACAAACTTCTTTAGATGTACTTACTTCATGGGCTAAATGTAGTTGCTCCTACACAAGACCGCTGGAACCAATAGGCCTGACCTATATCACTTCTCTGACCTATATCACTTTTCCCCTGGGGAATTCAGGGGAGTCCTTCCTGATTTACTCCTGATGTGAGAGAGGGTAGAACTGGGCCCAATAATGGAGTCACTCCTGATTTATATTGGTGTGAGAGAGAGGAGAAACAGACCCAATGGGTGAAACTGAAAGTAGAATCTATGTGGCATTTAGATTATGTGCACTGAGGGAGTGGGAAATTGAGGGCTAAATCCTAAACTGATGTAAACTGGCAGAAGCGCCATTGACTTCCATGCATACCAGCTGAGAATCTAGCCCTGGATGGAGAGAGGTGTGTGTGTGTGTGTGTGTCTGTGGAGAGAGGTGTGTGTGTCTGTGGAGAGAGCTGTGTGTGTGTCTGTGGAGAGAGGTGTGTGTGTGTGTGTGTCTGTGGAGAGAGGTGTGTGTGTGTGTGTGTGTCTGTGGAGAGAGGTGTGTGTGTGTGTGTGTGTGTGTCTATGTTGAAATCTAACTGAACCACTCAGAAAACGTTCCCTTCCAGCTGATTGCGCCAGCTGTCTGGTTCTTCCAGACACCATCAATTCATTGTCACTGCCCAGCACATGCACCGGGCTGCTGGTATATCTGAATTGTTATTGATGGCAGGTGTAGGAGAGGGCCACTTCTGCAGAACTCAGACATTTATTATCATGAGTCAATTCTAAACCAGAGGGGGTGGGGGCGAGAAGAACGAAAAAGAGGCCCTTCAGATGAGAAAGAAGTAGGCTAGCAGAGATGAAATAAAAATACCCGCTACACGGAGCGGTCTCTAACATGCTGGTAAATGGTTACATGAATGCTGGCTGCAAAGTACAGGTGTGAGCAAGCTTCTTCCCAAGGGCCAGAAACTTCCACGTGTTTAAGTAGGTCAGGGGCATGAGAATTTCACTGACTACTGATCAAATGTTCCCCAACTGGCCAACAGCACCAACCATCCTTCTGTGTCTGAGCACACAACACCTATTGACAGACAGTTTGGTTTCAGACCCCGAGCAGGAATGTCTATACGGCTATTTCAGTTGACCCGGGCTCTGCGACTCTCTGCCTTGGGTCTTTGTTTGCAGTGTAGACATGCCCTTAGAGACCTGATGGGATAATAGCCCCAGTGTGACAGGGTGTTCCCCCACACATGCTGGAAAAAGGTTACTATGAGCCTGAGAAGCCAATTAAACTGCTTGCAAGCTGCTGGAGGGTGGGCCAGGCCTAATTAGAAATAAAGCCCAGCTGGGGGAGTGCAGGATTTATTTCCATAAAGAGCTGGATGAGCCCAATTGGGGAAGGGGACAAGACAGAGTTCCTACTTCCTGGAAAGAAAGCTGAGAAGGAGACCGCACAGCAGACAGGCTACTCCAGGGGCGAGCTGGAAGCTTGACGGAAGACAAAGCACCTTCAAGGCACTTGCAATACCTCCCAGCTCGGTATCATTCGCAAACCTAAGTGTACTCTCTATGCCATTATCAAAATCATTGATGAAGATACTGAACAGAACCGGACCCAGAACTGATCCCTGCGGGACCCCACTCAATATGCCCTTCCAGCTTAACTGTGAACCACTGGTTATTGCTATCTGGGAATGGTTTTCCAACCAGTTATAGAACTGGTAGGGACCTTGAGAGGTCATCTAGTCCAGTCCCCTGAACTCATGGCAGGACTAAGTATTATCTAGACCATCCCTGACAGGTGTTTGTCTAACCTGCTCTTAAATATCTCTAATGATGGTGATTCTACAACCTCCCTAAGCAATTTATTCCAGTGCTTAACCATCCTGACAGGAAGTTTTTCCTAATGTCCAATCTAAACCTGCCTTTCTGCAATTTAAGTCCATTGCTTCTTGTCCTCTCCTCAGAGGTTAAGAACAACAAATTTTCTCCCTTCTCCTTGTAACAACCTTTTATGTACTTGAAAACTTATGTCCCCTCTCAGTCTTCTCTTTTCCAGACTAAACAAGCCCAATTTTTTCAATCTTCCCTCAGAGGTCATGTTTTCTAGACCTTTAAATCATTTTTGTTGCTCTTCTCTGGACTCTCTCCAATTTGTCCACATCTTTCCTGAAATGTGGTGCCCAAAACTGGACACAATACTCCAGTTGAGGCCTAATCAGAGCGGAGTAGAGCGGAAGAATTACTTCTCGTGTCTTGCATACAACACCCCTGCTAATACCGGTACATGTGCCAATCTTATATAGCTCCATATTCTTATTCACCTTAGCTCAGTATAACTAGCAGTGCAACCATGGTAGCAATGTAGTGGCAATGAAGAACTGGCTGGGCCATGCCAAATACAAACCTGCCTGAAGCCAGTGGGTACATCCTCAGCATGGGTCAGTCAGACCTCTGCTGCCATGGCCAGGCTGCTATTTGGACTCGTGGTAGCTTGACGAGAGCTAGCCCAAACGTGTGTACACAAGCAGAGGAATTCACACTCCCAGTTCATAGTTTAGACACAGCCTCAGCCTCTCTGTGCCGCCCCGTCCCCATCTATAAAATGGAGACAAAAGCCCTTCCCTACTTCACAGGAGTATTGTGAAGATAAATACACCTCCGACCCGATATGACACAAATTCGGCTATAACGCGGTAAAGCAGCGCTCCAGGGGACTGGGGCTGCGCGCTCCGGCGGATCAAAGCAAGTTCGATATAACGCGGTTTCACCTATAACACAGTAAGATTTTTTGGCTCCCGAGGACAGCGTTATATCAGGGTAGAGGTGTATGTTGAAGATTGAGCTGCTCTAATTCTATGGTGATGGCAGGAGGGGGAACAGATATACCTGAGACGTAGAACAAACAGAAATGCTGGGCATGAGGTCATTGCTGGATTTCAAACAACATTGTTGCGCCTCACAGGTAGGTTATTCTGAACTTCTTTTGATGGTAGATTCCTAAGTGACAATCAGACAGCAGCGGGAGGCTGGGAAAGAATCTGCAACAGCATGTTTCTTTAATGGAGCACTGGGTTAATGTTCCATAACCTGCAGAGAGACCTGTAGTTGTGTGTCACTGTCCATCAACTTGCTCTTGACGGTTTCCCTTTTCTCAATAGGATTTTCATTCTTCTGAAGTCTCAGCTGAGGGTTTGTTTGTTTTTTTTGAAGGGGAGGTTTACAATTTTTTTTAGCAGATCAATAACTTATGGCACATACAATTCATTGAGAGGCATAAAATGCTTGAAGAGGGAAAAATGGGGGAAGTTTGAAATGAGGCTTTGTGGGCAGCTTGTGATCTAAGACACAGAACCCTACACCCGATGTGGGTACGTAGACATCAAATCTTAATGGCAGGGAGAGTCAGGGACCGCTGTAGATTAGACATCCTTAATAAGTTCACAAAGAAAGCCTGTTATAAAACTCCATTGCAGCCCCGCCAGTAACACAGACTGCAATCAGCCAACATCAGAAAAACAACAGAGAGGACATATAACTCATATATAGTGCTTTTCATCAGTAGAGGCATTATCCCATTTTTAGAGATGAGGAAACTGAGAAAGAGGTGACATGACTTATCCAAGGTCTCCCAGCAAGCCAGGGGCAGAACATGGAATAGAACCCAGGTCTCCTCCATCTCAGTCCAGTGTTCTGTCCACTTAATCTTCCAGATATTCAACAACAAGAATATTTAAAGGGAGGTTTGGCTTTGAAAAGCAGCTAAGCAAAAAGTGGCACCTTCGTACTTGTCAGCTCTGCTCTGTTTAGACTGACGCATGCTTAGTTTCCTGACAAGGATAGGGTTTTACTCCAGCTCGCCTTGTAGAGCCCACACAGCTCTAGGATGAGCTGGATTCTATTCTGCCTCCTGCATTATCAACATAATTGTTAACTAAGTTCTAACCAGAGAGCCAAATTCTTCCGTCACTTATATCTATGCATCCCCAGGAAGGCAATGGACTAGAAACGAAGGATGTGCCATACCAAATCAGATTGGTGCTCCATCCTGCTTCCCACAGAGCCTTTACAAGAAAGTGCACAACTTCCCTTTATGGACAATTCTGAAATGATCTGCCATAGGAGAAGTTTCTCCTGACCCAAGGCAGTCAGTTGTTGGCTTAGGCCATGAAGCATGAAAGTTTATGTTAAAAATTTCTGTCATTTTCTTCTCTCATGGGGCTGAAATAGAGTCTCTCTTTAGAAAGACATCCAGTTTTGATTTAAAGCCTTTAAGCCAGGGGTAGGCAACCTATGGCACGGGTGCCGAAGGCGGCACGCGAGCTGATTTTCAGTGGCACTCACACTGCCCAGGTCCTGTCCACCAGTCCGGGGGGCTCTGCATTTTAATTTAATTTTAAATGAAGCTGCTTAAACATTTTAAAAGCCTTATTTACTTTACATACAACAATAGTTTAGTTATATATTATAGACTTATAGAAAGAGACCTTCTAAAAACATTAAAATGTATTACTGGCACGCGAAACCTTAAATTAGAGTGAATAAATGAAGACTCGGCACACCACTTCTGAAAGGTTGCCGACCCCTGCTTTAAGCAATGGATAATCCGCATCGCTAGGTAAATTATTCCAAAGGTTGATTACCCTCACTCTTAAGAATTTGCACCTTATTTCTAATGTGTTTTGCGTTTTTGGTATTTTTGTTTTTGTTTCCTCCCTTCTTCATCTTTCAGCCATTGGGTCTTGTTAGGCCTTTGTCCGATAGAGTAAAAAGTCCTTTAGAATCCAAAAACTTTCCCCTGTGTAAACAGATTGGGATTAAATTGCCTCTTGACCTTCTCTTTGAATAAAATGAGCTCCTTAAGGCTGATTATAAGGCGTTTATTTCAGACCTCTAATCATTCTGATAGCTCTTCTCTGAATTCTCTCCAGTTTTTAAACATGCATAATGATGCGGCAGAAGAAAATAACTCAGATCTTGACAAGAAAAGAAAAATCCTTTGACTCTGAATCAAACACACTCAATTGAAAGGTAACCGAGACAACAATCATGGAACATCATTATGCCACTTTTAGAACTACTTTCCAGAACAAAACTTCACTTGAAAGGCTTAATTGGCCTGTTAGGAATCACCACAGCACTTGATTCTTTCTTCTGTATAATTCTGGCTCTTACTTATGTTATGGTCAAGTCACAGTTGGCTCAGTTCTGCAAATTCCAGAGAAGTTTAGATCCTTCATCAGAGATGCTAGAAACATTATCGGAAACCATTAAAGGACCTATATTTGCCTTTGTTCAAAATCTTGTCCGGGGCAATGCACAGAGACTCAGTACACGAGGGTAAGAGAGAGGAGCTGAATAATCTTTATTTGCTAGAGCTTTGAAGTAAAACTTTCAAAAGCATGTACATGATTTAGGAGGTTAAGTCCCATTTTCAAAAGAGATTTAGGCTCCTAAATAGGTTTGAAAAGCGGAATTTAGCTTCTGAAATCACTTAAGTGCTTTTGAAAATTTTACCCATTCCTTTACTTTAAAGCCCCCTAGTGGCCACACAACACAGTGGCTTCTGTGCAGTCACAACCGACACCATGCATAAGATTGCAATCACCTTCTACTGTCGGTGGCAAAGTGAACCGGCATAATCTCAGACGTGATCTCAGTTGCAATTGCTGGGCCTGGAAATATGCTAGTGCAGTATGTTGAGTGCTGAATAAATACCCACTAGCTTATGCTCAAATAAATTTGTTAGTCTCTAAGGTGCCACAAGTACTCCTGTTCTTTTTGCTGATACAGACTTACACGGCTGCTACTCGGAAATCTGTCCCTTCAGTATACTCTCTTAGGAATCGTAATTTTCAAGCTGAATCTTTCTATGCATGACTAATGCACGTACCTGGAGTTAAAGGAAGAGTGCTAATTCCATCCACTCTAGTCCGCATTTTGCCTCAAGGTATCTCCTCTTTGACTAAGTGGGTTTTCTGCAGTATTTGCTAGTTGACAGAGAATTTTTTAAAAAGGTTTAGCACTTTACTCTTTTAGTTGTCTCAGTGAGCCTTCTGGATTGTACAGGGATGTATTTCTAATGTGATTCACGAGTACAAAGTACTTTGATAACAGATTTAAACAAAGCAAGCCCCACAGCTATCTGTCCTGTAAACAGAGAAATAAGGAATCTAGGGAAATAAGAACTCCAGTAGGATAAAGGTAAACTTATGTGAGGCAACTGTTTTTTTGATAAATATGGTAACAGTTATAATCCATTAGACGGATACCAAATAGAAGCAGGAATTAGGAACTTTACTATGATATTATTATTACAATAAGAGAACCCACCTCATTGTGCTAGGTGTCGTAGAAACCCAACGAGAGATGGCCCCTACCTCAAAGAACTTACAATTTAAGAGCTTGTCTACATGATGCCGCACTGCGCTCCATAGGGGTGTGAATTGCAGAGCGCTGTAATACCTACTGCACACTAACGTCGTCCCATTTGAAACAAGTCTTAACACACACTAGGTACCTTTTAGTTTGCACCAGCAGGGTCCACACAGGGCAGTTCTAGGCACAACACGTTACAGCGCTCCACAGTTCACACCTCGGTATAGCGTATTATAGCACTGCATATGCAAACCCAAAGTAGGCAATACAGACAAAGGGTAGGAGAAAGAGAGCATTAACCCACCCTCCCACCCCCTTTGAGAGATGGAGAACAAAGGCACAGAGAAACTAAGCATGTGGACAAGGGGGATCCAGTGGATATAGTGTATTTAGATTTTCAGAAAGCCTTTGACAAGGTCCCTCACCAAAGGCTCTTAAACAAAGTAAGCTGCCATGGGATAAGAGGGAAGGTTCTGTCATGGATTGGTAACCGGTTAAAAGATAGGAAACAAAGGGTCGGAATAGATCTAGACTGTTCTCAGTGATAGAAGATGACAGAACAAGGAGTAATGGTCTCAAGTTGCAGAGGGGGAGGTTTAGGTTGGACATTAGGAAAAACTTTTTCACTAGTAGGGTGGTGAAGAACTGGAATGGGTTACCTAGGGAGGTAGTGGAATCTCCTTCGTTAGAGGTTTTTAAGGTCAGGCTTGACAAAGCCATGGCTGGGCTGATTTAGTTGGGTTTGGTCCTGCTTTCAGCAGGGGGTTGGACTAGATGACCTCCTGAGGTCCCTTCCAACCCTGAGATTCTATGATTCTATGAATAAACGGTCGGTTTTCAGAATGGTGAGAGGTAACTAGTGGTGTCCCCCAGGGGTCTGTACTGGGCCCAGTCCTATTCAACATATTCATAAATGATCTGTGCTGTCTTCACTGTTGTTGTTACCCTTGCTAGCTGGCTACAAACTAATTTGGATAGGGTTAGCCCATGCACGGCTTTTGCTCTGTAGACGTACCCTACACAGCACTTGGAGCCCAGATTGATACGAGACTAGGGTGCTTTTCAGCCCCCCTTTGTTGCCATGTGCCCCTCATACCCCCCGACTCTGGTAGTTCCAGGGACAGGAGATGCCACCGGTGCAATTTAGAAAGTGCTGTCTGATTTATAGCAGCCTTTGTCCTATGGGTGGCAGCACTGTTCAGAATCAACACAGCATTGCATGCTGCAGCCCTAATTTTGACGTGCTCTCACCCCCAACATGCCCTCAATGCCAGGGCTTGCAAGAGGGCTCTGAGAAGGCAACCATGCGGCTGTCTCGCCCACTTTCCGTGCCGGGGCATTCCTCCCCCAGCCAGAACTGGGGCTTACAGAGCCCTTTTATGCTGCTCCAGCATAAAGGGGCCAAACTGGGATGAGAATCTTACCCAGCGATTCCATGGAAGAATCACCAATGCGCGAATCCCCTGACTGTCCTTTTCGAACAAAGGAATTGCCAGCCTGCATCAGACACTAGGTCTATCTAGTCTGACATCCCATCTCTGAAGGGGGTGGGGGGGAAAAGGAGGCAAAGCTGAAGCCAAAGGGCTTCATCCCCAGACAGAGGGCCTGTAACCTGAGTCCCAACATGCAGGACTGAAACCCTCAGGCTGTCGTGACCCGCAGGGGGTTGCCAACCCACTTTGGGGTCCCAACCCACTTTGGGGTCCCAAGCCACAGTTTGAGAACCGCTGCTCTACGGGAAGCTTCTTTCTAATGGCACTGGTTGACTGAGCCCTCATGGTTCAGCCACGGTTTGTCTCTTACAAAGTGGGGTTTTTTTTTCTTAATGTTTTGAGTGAATCAATGTTTTGCATGAATACTGGGTGTGCCTCAGTTTCCCCTGTGAACTGTATTACACAACTACCCAGGCGGTGGGGCAAGGGTGTGTGATTTTTGCTGAGAATCTAGTGGGCAGGTGAGGCTGCTTCTAGCTACCTGCACGTAGAGAATGGCCAAAACCTTCCATAACCTGGCAGCTGATGCCCAGGGGCCTGTCACCAGGAGCCAACAGGCTGCGACAAGTTGGAACAAGGAGAAGGGTGGAGAGCAGATGACTCTTTTGCCCAGGAAACAAGGCAAAGGATGGAGGAGGGGCAACCGGCGTGTCTGAGGCTGGGCTGCGGGAAGCTGGTCAGCCTCCTGGTTTGGGATTCAGTGGGGGAAGGCCAGGGCCCTGGGCTCTGGAATCTCACTCCCCACCCTGATGGACCTTTGTGCTAACAAGCTCTGTTCTACGCTGTGTTCCTGTCAACTAATAAACTCTTCTGTTTTACAACGCTGGCTGAGAGTCAGTGCTGACCGCGAAGTTGGGGTGCCTGGCCCCTTTGGGGGAAGGTAAGGCTTCCCGAGCTGGCCAATCCAGGTGGACTCACTGCAGGAAGCTCGCAGTTTGAACAGGGGGGGCTGAATGCTCCGAGGTCAGACCCAGAAAGCGCTGAAGCCAAGGAGGCTTTTTTCCTTGGTGAGAGCGTGCCCAGAGGGGAGACACGCTATGCTACAGTCCTGTCTAACTTCATTCAGAGCAGTTCCAGAGCACCGAGACTGTGACTCCATGACACACAGGTAGAGAGAAGTTAGATAAACATATAAATACTTCTGCTGGCAGGTTGCAATTTAACACTATTTTATTTCTTAAAATTCAGAACACCATCACACAGTATCCCACAGCGAGAGAGAAAACAGGCTGCTCCATCAGGTGGTAAGGCACAACTCACCCCCCCCCACACACACACACACACTTGCTTTCAGCTGGCTGTTTCCATATGGATTCTGATCACATGCGTTGCTACACAACTCCCTAGCCTACAAGAGGGACCAGGAACCCCCTGCCGTGCACACGTACACTCAAAGTGCTAGCTTGCAGTTCCAACACAGTTGTAAATACACTACATCATATCTATCTATCTATCCCCATCCACCCCATCTATCTATCTATCTATCCATCCCCATCCACCCCATCTATCTATCTATCTATCTATCCCCATCCACCCCATCCATCCATCTATCTATCTATCCCCATCCACCCCATTCATCCATCCATCTATCTATCTATATTTGTCCTCTGTAATGTAACTGTGGATGTTTTCATTCACTTCTCCAGTTCAGGCAGAGGATTAAATATCATCCTACTGAGACAGGGACCTGGATAAGACCCTTTCACGATAGGTTACTGTATAAAATGTTATAGGTGGCATGGCCATCACAGCAAATAGGTGGTGGAACATAAGGAAGGAGGCTTCTCTGTTCTTTGCGATGGCAGTGGGTGTACCCTTGTGAATATTTATGCTTTACTGTTGTTACCAGTTCATATTTCTACAGCACTTTCTGTATAATGGAATCTTCCAAGTGCCATTTTTATTTTTTCTGTAAGTAGGATTTTCTGATGCATTGAACATTAGCTTGCGAAAGAAATATGTTTGAAATTCGGAGACATGTTGGTTGATTGCCGGGAAAAGCATTCCAGGGGGAAGACCTGTGCAGTTCAATGGCTACAAACTTAAAGCTATTTACTGACTTTAATCAGCAGGCATGCGATTCCCACTGGCTTAAATAAGAGTCACGCAAACAGACCGAGGGTATTATATACACTCTGAGCACGAAGAATGAGTCAGAATGATATTCTCCCAGTCATGATGATGGAAATCCTTGTACAAAATAGTCCAGTTTATAAATAACATTAATATAGTTTTATCAAATAATTCATTCAAAATGCTGCTGGAAAGATCATTTTCTTATCTCACTGCTTTGACCATGTCACCCCTGTGTTTGCAACCCTGCACTGTTCATTTTGTTACCTCATCCTTCTACCTGGCCCTACCTTGCTTGTCTGTTTTGCCCACCTCTCCTGTCTGGTTCCTAGGTGCAAGGAGTGCCTTCTATGTCTGTACAGCACCTAGACAATGGGGCCCTGATCCTTGATTGGGGGGCTCAGGTCCTTCCATAATCTGAATCTTCCCTGTGTCTTCAGAGGTCACTTAGGGCAGGAACAAGACTCCATCATCCCTGCCTATCCTGGACTGTTCTTTGTATGTCCCCTATGTTGTTGAGTCTTACGTTTTCCCTCTCTGAGTAGTGCTCAGTGGAGGGATTCTTTCAGTCAGCCCCTCCTGCATGTTCCTCCAGACCCCAATAGCACGCCTGACATGGCAGATGAGCTGGGACATGTGTTAAGAATGAAGCCAGATGTTTCCATCTTTTCAAGATAACTTTAGAGATTGAGAACTCTGAGAAACCTTGGCATTTGTTCCAAATTCATCCTATTTAATACCTTGTATTTTTCAAAGGCATTTCGATGCTTCCCCGTACCTCTTGGTTTCCAGCTTTCACATCCATTTGTTAAGATGGAAGTAACATTTGAATTGAAGATTTATAGCTTGCTCTTTGAGCTGTAGACTTTCAATGACCAAATCTTATTTAAGAGGGTGAGCCCAGCTGCCACCTTGCCAATTCATGACATTATTTCCTTGTGGATCCCCACTCACTTGCACCTTACTGCCAAGGTATGCAAGTTGGTCCATCGCTTGTATTCCTTTGCCTTCTGAATTAATGTTACCACAATATTAACTCTACTACTACTAACAGAGTTGGTGCAATATCATTCTCCATGCTAAGCATTGTAAGTATAGGAAATAGTCTAAATACTTTGATGCCATAAAGAGTTTAATAGCAACCACTGTACAAACTTAAATTTCCATCAGAGACTTCTCCAATCAAGCACCTAGTACATTCCACTTAGTGGAATGCATGTAACGCTCTATAGTAATTCTGATCTTAACATGGCATACGCACTGTAATTGACAGGAGTCTGAAAGATAGGATGGCAATGCTCTAGGACAGTGTTTCCCAAACTTGGGACGCCGCTTGTTTAGGGAAAGCCCCTGTCGGGCCGGGCGGGTTTGTTTACCTGCCGCGTCCGCAGGTCCGGCCAATCGCGGCTCCCAGTGGCCGCGGTTTACTGCTCCAGGCCAATGGGAGCTGCTGGAAGCGGCGCAGGCCGAGGGACGTACTGGCCGCCACTTCCAGCAGCCCCCATTGGCCTGGAGCTGCGAACCGCGGCCAGTGGGAGCCGCGATCGGCCAAACATGCGGACGCGGCAGGTAAACAAACCGGCGCAGCCTGACAGGGGCTTTCCCTGCACAAGCGGCGTCCCAAGTTTGGGAAACACTGCTCTAAGACATCTGGAGATCACCAAGTGTAAGGAGTGAGCATTCCAGACTGCCTCTTTCACCTCATAGATGCAGATACTGGATAAGCCGAGGAGCCAAAACATGCTAAGTACATCAGAATTGGCTTCTTTCAGCAGACACGCCCGGTGTATTTGCTGACTCATAATGAGGGTGCTTAAAACTGTTACTGTTTATCTCCCAGGGCCTCATTACTTGGAATATTCAAGCCTTAAACCACCTGCCTTTGGACATCCTCCACAGAAATGAAATCAGATTCATTTCCCATCCCGACAAATTGCCATTAAATGCTACTTTATCTGAAAATGGGCTTGATAATTAGTATCTTTGATTGCACAGGGAGAACTGTTGGATTTGTTAGAATACATTTTAAATGCAGGCTTTCACGTTCCATGTAAGGCAGGGGAACCGAAATTCCCAATGTGCCCATGTAACCACAGTTACCGTTAAAATATTCATGACTTTCCCAGGCCACCTGGTGCTAAAAAAAAAAAAAAAAAAGTGAGTCATATCTTCAGCACCTGTGTTTCTTTCCTTGTCAGGGGGAAAAGATGGTCATATTAAGACCTAGGACTAGGACATAGGAGATTTGGGTTAAATATTATTAGTTGTAAATATTTATATTATGATAGTACACAAAGGCCTCAACTGGGGTTGGGCTGCATTGCACTAGGCACCATACAAACAAAGAAAAGAGACAATCCCTGCCTTGTAGGGCTTGCAATCTAGAGGAGGAGGAGGAGGAAAAATGATCTGCTTAAGACCCAGGATTCGGAGACAGCACTAAGCACTGATGTATGATGCAAGAGAGATAGATAATGTAAGAGATATAGGTTCTGTTCCTGGCCCTACCATGGATTTCCTATGTTATCTTGAGCAAATCACTTAATCTCTTTGTGACTCAGTTCCCCATCTGTAAAATGGGAATATGCATACGTCCTACCACAGCCCCCAAATTCAGCAAGACACACAATGCCTAGTTTTCACAACGTGAATAGTTCTATTAATGTTAATGGGACATTAACATAAGAAGAGCCACGTGCTTAAGTACTTGCCTGAATCTGGGCTCCACAGGGGTGTTGTGAGGATAAAACTGAACTGAAATATTTTGTTTCACCCAAACTGGAAAATTGTGTTTTAATGAATTGACCTGAAACATTGTGTTTTGAATCCATTCAAAAACCACAAAACTGCATTTCCCTGGCACATTGCCTTATAAAAGTTGTAGTTCAGGCCCCATTGTCTCTTGTGGGCCAGACTTCCTGGGGAACTAAAGCTCCCACAATGCAATGCAGACCCAGCTGACCAGGCTGCACGGCGCACAGCATTGTTGGAGAAGTAGGCCTCCAAGGAGTTTAGCTTAGGGGCCTCAAATTACAACTCCCGTAAAGCAAGAGAAATACAGTTTAGCCCTCGTATTGGGCCCCAAATCACCCTATTATTTCCATATTGGAATCTTAGAGACCCCCCTAGTCTATCAGTTGGAAAAAAGCACACGGGATGAATTTAAGGCTGAATTTATTTGGAACCAGTGAATTATATAAAACTATGAACAAGTTAAAACTTTCCTAGATTCAGATGCACACTACACAGTACTTGTGTTGGAGTCTAACAGGAGCAAACACACTTTTAAAAAAGCTACACATTATACAGGTATGTCTAACTGACCCCATGTTTAGACAATGAAAATAGATAGCAACAGCAGTAATATAAAAGGCACAAAACATAGCAAAGTAGCAGTAAATGGCCTACTACTTTGAACAAATGGTGCTAAGAGGTGAGATATGTTCTGAACATACCTTTTTTTTTTTTTTTTACATTTGGCACATTTCTGATGTGTTTTTCTATTTTTTTCTCTGGAACATCTTCCCCATTTCTTACGCTCTGGGTCACTACCCACCATGCTAGATGCTGCTACCCTAGCAACGTTTCTTTCCTGCACCAGTGGTTTCACCATTTCTATACCCTGGTCCCTGGGAAACATCCATCTCTTAGTCAAAGATCAATTATGTCATGTGCAATTCAACAAAATCCAAACAATACATGCATTCAGACACACAACGTGCATGTGCCATGCAACAGCTAGTCTTTGCCCCAGCATCATCATCTGTCAAGTGTGGCCGTGCCAGAAAATGTATCTGACAATCGTGGCTTCTCCAGAAACTCTTCCTAGCACATATAGGCTTCCCAGAAAATTAATGTGATGGTGCGATCTTCAAAGAAACTCAATTTTCTGAACAATTGTGATGAGATGTGAGGCAAATGTTATCTGGGGCCTCACAGACCCACAAAACCCTTTTGATGCATTTTTTGGGGAGGGGGAATTGAAACAATGATGATAAAAAGGGTGCTGAAAGATTCATATGATCATATCATAACTGCTGCCTCAAAATAAAAACAATCTGATGCTGGAATACCTGTATAATTACTTTGGGGTCTAACTGACCCCATTACCTTCCAAATGACTTTTTTCACTACACTGAAACCACAGCATATATGCAGACACAACCGATGCTAACAAGCTGTCCTCGTTATAGTTTGAGAATACTGAAAGAAAGAAGAGAGTTCAAGACCTGAAGAAGAGCTTTGTGTAAGATCGAAAGCTTGTGTCTCACCAACAGAAGTTGGTCCAATAAAAGCTCTTACCTCACCCACCTTGTGTCTTTAATATTCTTAAATCAACACAGCTACAACAACACTGCATAAAGAAAGGAGAGGCAGTGGTTTGCCTATCTAGTTTTAAATTTGTGTACGTGTTTGGACCAAGAAACCCGCAATACCTTGGAAGTGTAGTACTTTCATTTTCCCCACTGACTAACACTGAGTGGTCTAACTGACACCATTACATATACAGTGACATTTTTTTGCCACACAAAA
Organism: Platysternon megacephalum; assembly: GCA_003942145.1. Taxonomy (NCBI): domain Eukaryota; kingdom Metazoa; phylum Chordata; order Testudines; family Platysternidae; genus Platysternon; species Platysternon megacephalum. The sequence goes on along the minus strand of QXTE01000281.1, from coordinate 1,359,574 downwards.
ACCACAACAGGTAGGATGATAACGCCAATGGGGAAAGATTAACCCCATCCTGGTTTGAGAATACTTAATGTATGAAAAGGCACAATTTTGGCATGAAAATGTATTTACATTTGTGTGTGCATTGGGGTCAGATAGACCTCAACATATTAGGCAGGTTGTGTTGATCTGACTCAGAAGGAAACCTTTCAGCCAGTTCAACAAAGCAGAATGAAATCTTTTGATTTCAGGAATATCTAAATGTTTTGTTTTGCTCAAAAAAAGTTGAGATGAAACAAACAAACAATTGCTGAACAGAATTGCTTTAAAATGTCTGTTGCGTGAAAAATGTCAACATTCCAAAGGTGGAATGTTGGCGTTTCCCACCGGTCAGAAACTCTGAATTTCACTCAGGTCTAAGATAAAACAGACAAATGGCGGAAGAAAGGAATGATTGTTCTCCTCATATTACAAATGGGGAACTAAGGCACAGAGAGATGTTGTGACTTGCCCAAGGTCACACAGGAACTGTGTAGGAGAGCCACACATTGAACCCAGACCTTCCATGTCCCAGTCCAGTGTCTTAACCATAAGAACAGCCTTCCTCTCAATTTGTCTCTTATTAACCTCTAAAATTGTGTTCCAAATAAGCAGCCACTTTAGCTGTAGCCATCTGAGATACAAAGGCCTTTTAAGCTCTAGCAGGGTCACCAACTCATTATAAAACACATTAACTGAAATAGACAATTGAATGGTGGAAACTGCTTGAGTAAAATCAAGAGAACCACACAACAGGTAGGGTAGGCATTTAACTAACCTCTATTCAATGCAGTGTAATTGCTCCTCTGATTTCCTCTTCTCCAGCCCTTCAAGTCATCACACACAAATGTCGGTGCCTATGAGCTTTAAGATAGCAGACTATAACTGACAATCAGTTTTTGCCGATTTTTAGAACAGACAACACATTCTGCTGCAGTAACACCAGTGGAAGCGGGGTGGGGGATTAAGTTATAATGCATTGCAGGATGAATGCAATATTTGATAAGTGACTATTTTGACAATATTGTTCGCTTTGTGGTTCAAAATCAGAAGTAAACGTCTCACCCTGTTGCACCGACGTTGGGCCTGATTTCAATTCTGCATCACACGGACATTGGTGCAACTCCCCTGTCTGTGGTGGAGTTACACCACTGTAAATCAGAAGTGCATGAGATCAGAATTGGGCCTGAGGTGTCAAAGGTACTGTGCACCCTTTGCACCCACTGAAGTCAATGGGAGCTGACCAGTCAGTGCCTTTAAAAATTCCTGGGGCTGAGAGGGTAACTAATGACTTCTAGTGAGAGACTTAAGAAGGTCAAACTATTTAATTTATCCAAGACAGTGTTAAGAAGTGACTTTGTTATGGTTTATAAGTATCTACATGATGAACATATGTCTGATGATAGAAGTCTCTTGAATCTAGCCAGAAAAAAAAAGGGACAAAATGAGAGCCAATGGTTGGAAGCTGACGTAAGACAAATTCAGACCAGAAATAAGGTGCAATATATTTTTTTAAAGTATTCCAGTCCACCATTGGAACAACTTACCTAGAGAGGTGGGGAATTCTCCATCACTCGAAGTCTTTAAATGGAGATTGGCTAGCTTTCTAAAAAAGATACTGTAGTTCAAACAGAAGTTATGGGCATAAGGCAGAAATTACTGCTTGAGGTTCTGTGTTATACAGGAGGTCGGACTAGATCATCATAATGGTGCCATATGGCGGTAGAATCTATGAATAACTAAGATACTGATCCAAAGGCTACGGAAGCCTGGATGAATGACGTTAGGGAGGCTTGCTGCATGCAACCCAGAAGGACAGCACCAAAATTAATGGCTACAGGAACCTATCCTTGCAACAAAGCCTGATGCCAACTCTGTCCACATATCTATTCAAGTGACACCATCATAGGACCTAATCACATCAGCCACGCAATCAGGGGCTCATTCACCTGCACATCTACCAACGTGATATATGCCATCATGTGCCAGCAATGCCCCTCTGCCATATACATTGGCCAAACCGGACAGTCTCTACGCAAAAGAATAAATGGACACAAATCTGACATCAGGAATCATAACATTCAAAAACCAGTGGGAGAACACTTCAATCTCTCTAACCACTCAGTGACAGACCTGAAGGTGGCAATTTTGCAACAAAAAAACTTCAAAAACAGACTCCAAAGAGAGACTGCTGAACTTGAATTAATATGCAAATTAGATACAATTAACTTAGGTTTGAACAGAGACTGGGAATGGTTGGGTCATTACACTAATTGAATCTATTTCCTCATGTTAAAATATCCTCACACCTTCTATGGGTCATCTCGATTATCACTTCAAAGGTTTTTTTCTCTCTCCTGCTGATGATAGCTCATCTCAATTGATTGGCCTCTTACAGTTGGTATGGCTACTCCCACCTTTTCATGTTCTCTGTATGTATAAATATCTTCTTTCTGTATGTTCCAGTCTATGCATCCGATGAAGTAGGCTGTAGCCCACGAAAGATTATGCTCAAATAAATTTGTTAGTCTCTAAGGTGCCACAAGTACTCCTGTTCTTTTTGAGGAAAATTAAAAAATTATTAAAGCCCATGAAAACAGTATTCCATGCCAGCTGGGAAAACATGACACATCATAAAATGCCAATCTTGCAGGCTGCTCTGCGCGGGTGGAGATTTGTGACCTTGTCGTGCCTCAATGACTTCCACCCGCATAGAACAACATGCAGGATAGGAGCCTTTTTGATTGGGGGAGAAATCAACAGCCGTGTCTTTTGACATTTACTTTAATGTGCTCCTAAAACAAACGTCTTTACAGAGCATAGGGAAGAAGAATGAACCCTGTCCCATTGTAGTCAGTTTCCAATGGCTGGCGGAAGTATATTAATAAGGATCTTTTTATAGCAACAGGCATATTTATATGTTTAATATTTTACTTGGTTTCTAGGTGCCATTTATTCTCCAACATTTTTGCTGCTCTCTCTCTCTCTCTCTCTCTCTCTCTCTCACACACACACACACACACTCATTAGTGGTACTGAAGGATGGCCTATAGAAGGTCAAATAATGGGCCATGACAATGCAATTATGTTCCCTACTATAAAGGTCATTCTTACTCATCATACTAATTATCTTGACAGGACGGCATTTCCAGCTACTGATTTCAATGCAAAAACTTCTCCCACATCTTGGCCTTTCTGGTTTCCATGTAGTATTTCCCTTTACTGTTTTATTAATGTATGTTTCTTGATATAAAATATTTGCAACTCAAAGTTGGTTTGGTAAAAAGTTAACTTGGAGATCGACGGCCAGTTTTTCCACGCGCGCTTAGAACCTACCATTGCAGTAGCTCCCATTGTAACATTTAGGGGCAGGTTTTTAAGGGCCCAGTGTGTGGAACCCTTTGGGAAATCTGACCATTTATATCCAAGGAATTGGGGGATGAAGATTTTCAAAGCAGCCTAAGGGAGTTAACATCCCAACTCCTATTGAATTTCAGTGAGATTTGGGCACCTAATTCTCATAGCTTGCTGTGTCTGTTTTCTCTTTGTTTTTTAAATCTCAGCCTAAGTGACTTTGTCAAGGTCACAAAGTGAGTGCGTGGCAGAACTGGGATAGAACCCAGACCCTTCTGCAGCCTAATGACATAATCACAAGACCAATCTTTCCCCTCTAGCTTGCCTCTCTCTGTTCTCAGCTCCCAGTACAATGTCCCTCAATATATTTCTTAATAGTTCAGTTTCTTCCTAGTACTACAATGCTCCTCATATTTTGGCCCAAGCTGCAAAGTTCAAGCCTGGATCTGAACTCCTTCCCCAAGTTGGTTTGGCTCACTATGTCGACAATACCGGCCGGATCGGCGGGCAGCAATCGAGCCAGCGGGGATCGATTTATCGCGTCTAGACGCGATAAATCGATCCCCGCTGGCTCGATTGCTGCCCGCCGATCCGGCCGGTATTGTTGACATAGTGAGCCAAACCAACCTGGGGAAGGAGTTCAGATCCAGGCTTGAACTTTGCAGCTTGGGCCAAAATATGAGGAGCATTGTAGTACTAGGAAGAAACTGAACTATTAAGAAATATATTGAGGGACATTGTACTGGGAGCTGAGAACAGAGAGAGGCAAGCTAGAGGGGAAAGATTGGTCTTGTGATTATGTCATTAGGCTGCAGAAGGGTCTGGGTTCTATCCCAGTTCTGCCACGCACTCACTTTGTGACCTTGACAAAGTCACTTAGGCTGAGATTTAAAAAACAAAGAGAAAACAGACACAGCAAGCTATGAGAATTAGGTGCCCAAATCTCACTGAAATTCAATAGGAGTTGGGATGTTAACTCCCTTAGGCTGCTTTGAAAATCTTCATCCCCCAATTCCTTGGATATAAATGGTCAGATTTCCCAAAGGGTTCCACACACTGGGCCCTTAAAAACCTGCCCCTAAATGTTACAATGGGAGCTACTGCAATGGTAGGTTCTAAGCGCGCGTGGAAAAACTGGCCGTCGATCTCCAAGTTAACTTTTTACCAAACCAACTTTGAGTTGCAAATATTTTATATCAAGAAACATACATTAATAAAACAGTAAAGGGAAATACTACATGGAAACCAGAAAGGCCAAGATGTGGGAGAAGTTTTTGCATTGAAATCAGTAGCTGGAAATGCCGTCCTGTCAAGATAATTAGTATGATGAGTAAGAATGACCTTTATAGTAGGGAACATAATTGCATTGTCATGGCCCATTATTTGACCTTCTATAGGCCATCCTTCAGTACCACTAATGAGTGTGTGTGTGTGTGTGTGAGAGAGAGAGAGAGAGAGAGAG
>QXTE01000281.1:1313688-1354584 GCA_003942145.1 Platysternon megacephalum | reverse complement strand
TCGATTTATCGCGTCTAGACGCGATAAATCGATCCCCGCTGGCTCGATATATATAAATTGATCCCCGAGCGCTCTCCCGTCGACGCCTGTACTCCAGCTCAGTGAGAGGCGCAGGCGGAGTCGACGGGGAGTGGCAGCAGTCAACTCACCGCAGTGAAGACACCGCAGTAAGTCGATCTAAGTACGTCGACTTCAGCTACGTTATTCGAGTAGCTGAAGTTGTGTAACTTAGCTCGATCCCCNCCCCCCCCCCCCCCCCCCCCCAGTGTAGACCAGGAGAAATACAGAGCAGCCACGGCATTTGAACCAGTAGCTGAACCTCTCAAAGTGGGTTTTGGTTCAGGCCTATCAATATCCCAATTGGGTCAAAATTTACTGAGATCCACTTTCTCTAGCCCAAGAAATTCCTTTCTTACAGGCAAAAGAAATTCAGCTTATGGAGTGGGCAATTGCCACAGTGAATGGGGGGGAAATAGTACATTTCACTAACACTGTCTTACGTTTTTAATTAATTTCCTGACACGGTGGGATGGAAACACATTCATAATTGCAGTTGACCTTTAAGACTGAAGGAGAAACCAGGCTAAGAGGGAAGATTGTGTTGCAGATGGCTGTGAATAAAAGAGATAATTAATTGGAGAAAGTAGATTACTCATGTTACATGCTTTAATTATGTAAAGAATGTATGGTATAAAGGCATTAAATAAATTATGTGAAAGTAATTTAGAAATAGGATGGGCGAGAGGGGAAAAAAGGGAATGAGATTTTTAAATGAGCTGGAGAAGTGCCTACAACTCCTATGCTCTGAAGTCTCTTTGCAGGATGGGTCTTGACTTAGAAAATAAAACGGGTTGTGTGCATTCAGGAGCCTCTGTGCAAACTAGATGGGCCACATCATCAACTGATGTAAATCAGTGAAGTCAATGGGTCAGCTCACCCAGCTGATTGTCCAGTTGAGGATCTGTCCTAATGTATCCAGAATTGGTGCATCAGTGGAGGGAATTGGGTGAACGAAAGGTTCTCAGATGTCTTTGTGCCAAGATTAGATTAGAGAGCCTGGAGCCTTCCTGATAAGCAGGAGGACAGGATAATCTATGGTGTGCCCAAGTAAACAGGGAAGGGACCTTTTTTGAGGGGATCAAATTATCCCAGAACTGCCAGGCAGCCTGAAGCAGGTGTATATCACACCATTCAGTCAGCAGCAGAGCAGGAGCACAAGGCATCCCGCTTGCATGTTCCTGCTGTCCTGTGACTCCATAAACCTGTATCCTGGCAGCACTGCCTGCAGAGACCCTGAATAACACCTCGCCAGTCGTGAATAGCAGCCACGATGGTCACAGAAACAGCTATGCACAATGCTGCCAACCCGACCCAGTGCAGAGAGGTGGTTAAGCCACAGATTATAGCCTATTACAGAATATCTTTGAGAGAAACGTCGTGTTTCTTTGCTGCGTACCCTGCCATTCCCTGCACAGCAGGATAAGCATAAACATTCAAGAACTTAAACACAGATACCAGAACTCTCAGGATCTGGTCCCTTTACCCCACTCTGGCAGTGCAAGGGTAACTTGCACCAACTTTAAAGCCAGGATGGTGTAAAAAAAAAAAATAGAGAACCAATTCTAGGCTCAAAGTCTTCTCTTCAAAACCTTCCCTTTTATCCCTTCTCTGCCACTGGGTTCATTCAGTATTGGGAGCTCCTGTAAGCCTGCTTCTGTTGTTTGCCTCTTTTTCAGGCATTAAATTCTGATCAATATCTCTCTTCTCTGCAAACTGAAATAGGCCTCTCTATTTTCAGGCTTTGCTTCATTCCTCTAGTTGAGCGGCAGTGGCTGCTGAATTAGCTGCACTCATGGGTGGATTCATTAGGCACGAAGGAAGGACTCTCCTCACCCCGTAACTTACCCAGGAATCAACCGTTATGTTTATGGCATTTGTAATGCACAATGGGCCTCATTTTCCGAGGAGCTGAACATCTATAGCTCCCACTACGTTCAAATGAAGCTTTGGGTGTTGAAGCCTTCCAAAAAATCAGGCCCAGGATTTCCAATCCATCTTCAGCTTCCCTTCTGACATAGGCTTGGATCCACAAAAGGTATTTAGGCTCTTAACTTTCATTGATTTCAACGGACATTAAGAGCCTAAATGCTTTTGCTGATCTGGGCCATAGACCTTTTCATCCTGATTCTCCCTATTATGCCAGTGGCTCTGCTCCACCCAGCCTGTTGTGCAGCTGGAATGCTGAATGAACTGCCCTGAGCCAGTGGCCATGTCTTTAGTTTGGCAGTCAGGAGACCGGGGTGATGTTTTCGGCTGTGACCAGCTGAGTGACCTTGGACAAGTTGCTTCACCTCTCTGTAAAACAGTGACATTGACCTTCCTTTGTAAAGTGCTTTGAGGTGTACAGATGAAAAGTACTGTTACCCCTTTTGAGTCAAGTAGCTAGCTAAAAATCTGGGTTCTTGCAGGTTCTTCCAGTTAGGAGGAGAACTTGATAATGAAGTCAGGTGGTTCTTTGCTGCAATGCTTTTTATTTACAAAGAATATACTAAATCCTGTTTCCGTGAACACAGCAGGAATCAAACAAGTCCCTTTTCTAGTCAGCACTCACCCAAAAGCTCTCTCTCTCAGCTTTTCTCAGGCCTGCTTCCCAAGTTCTTGCTCCGACTGTGTCCTTGGCTTTACTGTTCCCTCTTCTCTTTCACAGACTGAAAACAATCTTCACAAAACAATAGCCGGCAAAACCTCTCCAGCTACATGTACCTTGGTGTTGGGTGGTGATATGTGCGTGGGGTGGAGGCTGCTATCATATCAGCTTCCTGGTTCCACTCCCTGTTAGGTTCACTGTTTCTTAGAACTGTCTTAAATGAAAGTTGGCAGTTACCCCCAACCGCTAACAGTATTCTTCAGTAGTAAAAAGAATTACTGTGTCAACAGCTAATCTCTGATATGCAATAACCGCTTCCTCTCTCTGTATTGGTGGATGGTGAATACGAAATTCATTTCAGAAAGAGACTCAGATTTTGTGGGCAGTGGAGAGGGAAGTAGGAGGATGCCCATATCCTGAGTAGGTAATATCAGGTAAGCAGTCCTCACATACAGGAACAGCGTGGGCACAAAAATCACTCGTCTTCCTCTCAAAACATCCTGTGTACTGCTGGGAACTATGGGATCCATCAAACTGACTAGCCCTTGAGTTCAATGGGAAAGGTCAATGATTTGTTTACAGCCTTCCTAGCACTGTAACAAGCAGGCTTCTTTGGGAGAGGAAGAAAAAAATTATATGTGTGGGTCCATATAAATCATCCTAACTAAAAGTACTGGCCAGCTTTATGCGATACATCATGGACAGTGCTTTCCCGAAAGGAGCACCTGCTCTCCTTACCAGAAAAAAAGCCCATAGGAACCCTAACCCTATCTCGAAGTACCTTACCCATAGGAACCCTAACTCTAGGGTGCTCCTTTTTTTAAAAGTGCTGCGGTTGTGATCGCATAAATATGTCATATCTGAGATTGTTTGAAAAGTAATCTTTATAAGAATGCTGCACATTTTTTCAAAGTCACTGAGAAACACACTGGTGAAATGACCATAAATTCCAAAAGGAAAAGAGGACAACATTCCTTCTCTCCCTACACACAGAACCACAGAGAAAGAAAAGGAATGGGGGAGAGGGGAAAATGAAGGGTTATCAGAAACTCCTGAGAAATGAGGCCATTCAAAATAGTGCATATTATTAGAGCTGGGTTAAGTTTTTCACACACAGCTTCTCCCCTACCCTGGCAAAAAATGCAGATTTGGAAACATCAGAATGTTTTGTTTTGACATTTTCAAAATCAAACGTTTCAATTTTTCAGTTTTTAGTGACTATTTAAAAATGTCCTTTAGTTTCAGTAAAAAAAGCAAACAAACATAAAAATGGTCAAAATCAAAACAAAACGCTGTGATTTGCTGCAAATGAAACATTTCACTTGACTTTTTTTTTTTAAAACCCTTTTTGAAATTGCTAATGAACCAGAAAAGCTGTTATATTACAGAGCAGGTTTTCAAAAAAAGAGCTCAGCTCCCAGTTGGTCACCAAAATAAATGGCCAGGCTTGAGCAGGTTCAAAATTTGGTCATAAAGTGTCACAAAGGGAGTTACCGGATGCTGAACACTTTGAAAAGTCTGGCCCTTACTTAGGTGCCTAAATCTGAACGGAATGCTTTTAAAAACCTGCCCCCAGCTGTGAGGGCTGAGCTCTTGAAAGTCTGACCCTAGGCTCTTTTCACAATCTGTTCTCCTGTGACAATTCTGGCAGTTACAAAGATACAAAACGGAGCATAAAACAATCTTAAGGGGTTAGGAGTGATAAAAAACAGTCTGAGGAGACTAGCTGGGCAAATGTCTTGGCTGAGATCTGATTTGTAAAGGCAGACACAAAACCAAGGATAGTTTGGAGCAGTGTTGCATTCTATCCAAGTTCAAGGGGTGAGGACTTCAGAAAAAGGTCTGAACCCATCTTTAATTAGTAGCTAACTAGGGTTGTATTTTTCCCAGACACAGAATAACCCACATACCATCAGTGAAAAAAATAAGTTTTGATGAAAAAACAAACAAGCAAGACCAAAGGGAAAGTCTCCTGGAGAGAGCACAGAGCATTGGTCTTGATTATGACAATCTGCACTAAATCCAACACCAAATGTCTGCCTGTCTCTCTTTAGAGATTTCAAAGTGCAGCACACAGAAAACAAAGGCACAGCGAATTAAAAAGGAAGCTCAGGGCACCCCCACTATCTCCAGCTCTCAAAATTGTATCGCATGCTATTTAGTGGTTTTCTTAAAGATTCAATCATCACTGAGAATTTTTTTTTAAGTTACTAGAAAGTTTAATGAGTGAGGAAAAATGCTTGAGAACATTCACAGATGCTCTGACATCAGAAGGCAAATCCCGCCCCAGACCCCCAAAAAACCTCAGGGATTTTTTGGGGGCCTGACTCGTGATTTCTAAATGCCGGGGGGCCATCTATTCTGATCTATCTTGGGTACATATGTGGCCGCCCATCACTGCAGTATCTGACCACCTCACAATCTTTAATGTATTAATCTTCACAAACAACACCTGCAAGGAGGAGGGAAATGCTGTTATTCCAGTTTTTACAGATGAGGCACAGAGAAGCTCAGGACTTGATTACACAGAGACCTGGTGCGCCAACAGCTGGGGTGGGAATATACAGTTCACTAAGCGGCCATGCGGACCCTGCTATTGCATGCTAAAAATTCCTTAGTGAGCTTTGATGTACTGCTACAGGGTTCAAAAAGGAACTAGATAAGTTCATGGAGGATAAATTCAATGGCTATTAGCCAGGATGGGCAGGGATGGTGTCCCTAGCCTCTGTTGGCCAGAAGCTGGGAATGGGCGACAGGGGATGGATCACTTGATGATCCCCTGTTCTGTTCATTCCCTCCGGGGCACCTGGCACTGGCCACTGTCAGAAGACAGGATACTGGGCTAGATGGACCTTTGGTCTGATCCAGTATGGCCGTTCTTATGAGCAGGGAATTTTCCACTGCAATGATACAAGTCAGGAGACAAACCCAGTTTGGATTAGCTTGGGTTTTTCGTACAAAAGGAATTCCAAAAATAGGAACTCAAGGAAATACTGGGTCTTGCCTGTCAATTCGCTAGCCAAATCCCTGACCACCACCCATAGCTCCAGCATCATCTTTCTCAAGCCCAATCTTCTGCCCGTTATCGCAGCCCTGACACATAGAGCAGTTAGAGGTAATCCTGCCACAGAAGCATTTACATTTTATACTTTGCCTTTAAAAAAAAAAAAGGAAAACAAAATCCAGATTTCTCATTTCCTATTCCCATCATTGCAGCGCTGGCAATTTGCATATAATGCTAAATATAAAAGGCTCTAGGGAGAGTGAGTACGATACAGGGAACTGATTAGCTCTTGTACCTTCATTTCTGATCTAAAAATTGGTGTTTAAAATAAAATGTGGGACAAATTAGTAATCAACCAATCCTCAAAGTATTTATAGGGATTGCTCCATCTCCCATTATACTCAACAGGAGTCTTGTCATTGACTTCAGAGAGTTAAATCAGACTGGTTGTTCCTTCCATCCAAACCATCCAAGTGCTTTACAAGTATTAATTTAAAAAGGCTTAGAACATCCTTGTGAGGTAAGTATCACTGGCCATTTTACAGTCAGGAAAGCTGCGTCAAAGATAGGGTAGGTGACTTGCCCAAAGACACACGGTGAATCTGCGCAAGAACCAGAAAAAAATATAAAAAGCACTCAGGAGTCCAGTCTGCAGTTCCATGCTGGAAAAACTGGACCCTACTTCCTGCCTTAAAACTAAGTGACTGTGAACTTTGCTAAAGAAGGAAAGCAAGAAAAAACAACCCAACAGCTCAAAGCCTACATTATGGAGATGAAGTCCTTACTGTATGAATATTTGAGCCCAGAAAAGTTATACAGTCAAAGCTGGGGGATAGGATGGGGGTGATGGTAAGAAATACAAACAAGGGGGCTGCTTTTCCATTACACTGAGGTCCCTTTATGCCATTCAGACAGCTCTGAAGTGAGAAAAAATACTCCCCAGGCAATTCCCAATAAAATTGATGTAACAGCCCAGTTGGCCCTGGTCCCAGTTCCTGGGGAGTATGGAGCAAATTGGGGGTGTATTGTGGATGTGACCATAAATAACTCCACACTCTGGCTATCCTTTGCTTCCCTGAAGGCTCTTGGGAAGCAGAGTGTAAATCGGAACAACCCTGCGGCTGCTCTGATTTACATCAGGTGACATCAAGTCCTTCCATGGCTCTAGAAGACAGGAAACAGAGAATTGTCTCAAAGCCAACTTTGATCCCTACTCCATCTCTGCTCCAAGCACAGGGATGGAATGACTGACAATCAGGCCCAACACGTCCAACCATTCAATGACCGCCAATATGCCATGCTTTCAATCAGCAGCCAGGCCCTATTCAGTAAAGCCTGCCCTTTAAAACAACCAAACATCTCCCGACACTAGAGGACTGGGCAGTTTCTCAGCATAGAATCACGTTCTCTCATACACAGCAGACTTAGACTCATGTGGTGGGGAGGAGGAAGCCAAATCCTTTGGTTTTCAGTCACTCACCCTACCAGTGTTATTCACCATGTTGTTTACTCAGTACATCCCCCTCTCAAGGGCAGAAGGCAATTTGACACACTACAGAGACAGTTCAAAGTTATCCATCCTCAAGTCTCCTTCCTAATCCACTGGGGGCGGGGGAGGAAATAGCTCAACTTTACTTGTCTTCAGGCATCCAGCAACATCACCAACATGATATTTCTTAATCTGAGTTTATTTTCCAGGTCATCAATTCAACTTCTCGACTTCTTACCGTTTTGGGTATTCTCTGTTAAAATAACGACAGGTCAATCAATGATGATCACTGCGGCTTCGATTTTCCTTTCAAGCTTCCTGTAATTTTAAGGTGAAGTTCTGATTCCTCCCCTCTTCCAAGTCCCCTGTTTTAAATGTAACTGTTCCAGCCATTATACTACTTTGAACGGTTTTTATTTGATCTCTGCAGGTTTGGTGGGTAGAGTTTAGCATAAACAAACAAGCGCGTTTTGCAAGTCAAACCTGTGCTTCCAGGCATCGTGCTTTGCATTAACAAGTTATCAAGGGCCAGGGGGAAAAAACGTTACAAAATAATTGCTTTTTAAAGCAAAAGAACTTTTATTCAATGACACAAAAAGGGAGTGGAGGGAGAGAGAGAGGAAAGGCGAGTGGCATTTTTAACTACAATACGCATTGACCTAGCTCTGCTCTCCTGGAAATTTAAACACTGACTTGAACAGGAGCAGAGTAGGGCAAGGTTGAGCGCTGTTCATTAGCAAGGAGCGAAGCTGAATGCAGCTTAAGTTGAATTTTATTAAACCCTGTGCACTACTCTGTTCATTTGTCTCACTTGCTTCTAACCTAACACCCCACGTTCCCTGTTTTTTCTGGTGTCACCTCAGTAACAGTCACTTCAGGGAGTCCCTCTGACTCCAATTCCACTGATCATGATACAAGCACTTTTGAAAACTCAACTCAAGCGACATCTATATTGGAGTAATTTCCAGTTTGAGTACCCACACTAGTGATCACACTAAAAACAGCAGCGTAGCCATGGCAGCGAGATGGACTAGCCACTCCAAGAACATACGCAGGGTTTCAGATGGGATGGTATTCGGAGTGGTTAGCCCATTCTGCCACCCATGCAGCGGCAACTATGCTGCTGTTTCTACCATTCTCGCTCAATAAAGTCTAGCATCTGTACGTCTATCCAAGCTGGAAATTACACCTCCAGCTCCAATGCAGATGTACCCTCAGAAAGACTCTTGGCCAAGCTATATGACCAGAGTTTCAAAAGTGTTCAAAGCCAGATTTACAACCCTTTCAGTTGGAGGCAGATTTTCATAAATGAGCTCAGCTCTCCTTAAGGCACCTAAACGAGGGGTGGATTTTCCAAGGAAATATTGCCAACCCAATGCATTCAAAAATCGTGAGTCTGGCACCCCCAAAAAGATCACAATATTATTTTAAAATATCTTTGCTTTTTTAAGCCAAATAATAATTTGGGGTTCTTTTTATTTACCTCCTGGTTTCTGGGCCTTTAAGGTGCACTTAGGTCATATTCCCAGGCTTTTCGCTGTAGCAACAAGGGCTAGAAACATACTGGCCTTTTAAAATTAATACCTCAGATTCACAGGTAATCACAGGACTCCAGGAGCTGACCCCCTCCTTCTTTTCCCTCCCCTCTGTGCTCTCCTCCTTTTCCAATTTATGTACATCTTTTCCTATTTTATTATTGTAACTCCAACCCTAATATGTGTTTACGTCTACCTATTATCTGGTGTTGCAGCTTTGACGAGTCATAATATTGCTTAATCCTATTGGTGAAGCATGCTGTGTTTGGGACCATATACAATTTAAAAGTCATTTGCCTTTTTGTACTTTTCATTGTTTCTTTCTAAAAATAGCAAAGTTCATCAAGAAAGAAAGAAAAAAGAAAATCTTCAAGCGCAAGAATTTACAACACTGCAGCAGCTTCCAGCGTGGATAAAACTTTCAAAAGTGACTCAGTTATTTAGCTGCTTTTGAAAATACGACCCATTTCCGCTTACAGACAGATTTTCAAAAAAGATGTGCAGCCAACAAGTTGAGCTCTTTTGAAAACCTGGCCACTTCTTTTGATGCTTAGTTGGGAGCAGAGCTCTTCTGAAATTCCATCCCATTGAAAACAGCTCAGATTTATATACCAAAAATATCCACTTTCACATCCTCACAAGCAGGATCTCAAGTCATAACCAACCAACCTAATCAAAGAAACACAATCTAGAAGCATCACACTGACAAAACAAAATTGTCATTGGCTGGTAAGCAATCCTGATGGCAGAATAAGGATAAGTAACTCTTTTGTAATAGGCCATTCATATCTATAGCCCTTAGACATATTTGCACTGGCACAATAATTCCAACTTCCTCCCATATACCATAAATCATATGATGGCAAAATATCCACATTGTCAGTTACAGTTTGCAGCCCTTGTCCTATCCGTATTCTCTCCTGCATTGTCAACCTCTACTGTTATGTCCGTATCAGATTGTAAGCACCGTGGTGCAGAGAAGTATCTTTTCATTTATTGGGTAAAGAATCACACTCCCGTATCGTGAAACATTGTTCTGACCTGATACAGTGTCACCTTGCACTTCATGCTGGTTTATATTACTACACAATTACTATTATTTATTATTCGTATTTAGGTAGTGCCTGGGAACACTAGTCAAGGTGTGTTTGGTTTTGTAGGCATCATAGCAAAGGAAAGTTTTAAGGAGGACCATGAAATAGCTTTGCAGATGTTTACAAAGAGTTTCTTCCATACTGCCCGTGATGCTTGGGAGGAAGCATGAATTCGCCTTTGGAGCGTCTAGCATGCTGTACCTGTAAGCAAGTGGTCAATCACCTAATGGGAGCGTTCTGTTTAGTTGAAAATGAGTTGCTGGAAGTTTCTTCTGCAAGCCATCAGAATATAGCATGTGAAATTAGGGAGAAATACATCCAGAAAACTGTCTCTCTCAATAAAGAATTCCTAAATGTGTGAGCTCCTGATCTTTCTAAAGCATCCCAGAAACTACCATCCACTTTAGGGTAATATACCTGCATGAACCCAACCAAACTAATGAATTCAATCTACTTCTGGGTGTGTAGGGCTAACGGTGGGATTTTGTCTTGTTCACCCTGTAACAGATGGGGCATTTTCCTGCAATATCCTTGAAAAACCTCATTGAATTAAGTTTAACTAGCTTTGGAGTCCATTGTATTATAAATACAAAGAGTGTGTATTATTGGGGAATTGTATGTAACTTCTATAGAGAGGAGATGTGACCAAAGTAAACCCTGGGGAATGTTATGAGCTGCCAAGGACTGTTTGAACCAATGTGCCAGACAAGAATGGACGAGAAAAATCTCTAGGGGGAGGTGTATACAGCTATACCATTTCTGATTATGCAAGAACTGAGCCTTTTGAAGCTTTGCCATGAGGAGAGTTCTCTGTCTGCTGATTATCTGTTTCCAGGGTCCAACATCAAAGGCCCTAACAGAATAAAGGAGTGACTCTCAAATTCGTGGGGCTATTTGTTCTGATCTTACAGCTGTTATGAATTTGTGACCACAGACAAACCCCCTACCAGAGTCCTTGTTGGAGTTGGGGGTGATATCTGATAAGTTTATTAGAAATGCATGTATGTCCTTTTATTTTTTTCAAATATGTTTTCTCTGTAAGGCTTTCATCTTACAAATAAACGTGCTTTTTTAGAAAGGGCTGGGTGGTAACTTTTAACTGCTGGCAATTATGTGGTTTATAGCTGCTGAGGACAAAGTAAAGCAGGCCCGTTGAGGCAGTCTGAGTCGCTGTGGAACTCAGAGTTTAGGCAGGGAACTGTGCAGTCTGGAAAAAACCCTGGTCAGGAGGGGAAAAGACACAGGTCTCCACCCAAAAGGGGTGACGGCTGAGGAGCTGGGAGCCTAGTGTGGGTGTCCTTGCCAGAGAACAGAGCGGGAATTCAGGTGCAGTTGCTCTGAACTGTGACACAGTTTCTCATATACACAGATTTACATGAGCATTGTGGCTTTGGAAGAACTTGAAGGATTGCAAGTCCTGCATGAACCCACATTGCTTTGTGAGAGCTAGGATTTAGATAGTCAAGTTACTATATTTGACAGAGCATTCCATCACTTTTATTTACCAAGAGATAACTCGAGAATACACGATAGCCTTTGCAAGACTGGTTGAATGGAAGCTGTGATGATAAAAAACAGTTCTAAGGCTAAAATCAAGGTAAGGTAATTATTTAATTGGTTACATACCCTTTAGAATTTGATGGATTTATATCTGTTCCACTGAGTTGTTGCTTCCCTTTATTCTGGGAGAGAGATAAATTGCACTAGGAAGAACCTGGAAGTCTTCCAAAACATCACTGGGCAGACACAAAGTCCACGTATTTGCTAGTGACCTGCTACCACATTGTTTCAGATTGATTACCGGTAAGAGTTAACATTCCATCAGTCATTTCTTAGGGGACAGGATCTTTAATTATACATGAAGCGTCCAACCTTAGTGCTAAAAATATTTTGTGGATGGCATCCAATGACATTTACGCAATAAATCAGAAAAATGTTCTACGTTTCCCCATTGCTATGAGTTTGGAAGAATGAACGCTTCAGCTACCTCATCATCATGAGTAGTGGTGAGGCCCATAGTGTGCTAGGTGCTGTACACACACAACAAAAAGATTATCCCTGCCACGAAGAATTTACAGTCTAGGCCTGGCTTATACATTATTTTTGTATGTGTATGTGTGTGCGTGTGTGTGTATTGGTTAAAGGTGTTATACCAGTATAACCAGTAATGTGGATGTAATTATAGTCGAACAAAGCTGGTATAAAGTTTGTGGTGTGTAGGGCCCCAGAATGTCTGATTTGTGAAAAATTCCTCAGTTTTGAATTTGGTTATTTTTTTCTTTGAAGTGGAATAAAATGAAAATTTCAAAATTTTCTGTGAAACAGTTTTTGAAAATATTTTGTTTCAATTACAACATTTTTTTTCCCCATGTGTTTCATTTTTTATTCTCTTGTGAAGGGGTGTCTGCCCCACACTGGCCAGTAAGGGGTTAATTGAGCCCTGGGGAGGCTGCGCAGAAAGCAGCCAATAGGAGAGGGGCTGCAAAGAGCAGCCAATCCGGGCCAGGCAGGCCCATATAAGAAGAGCTGCAGGGCAGAGCAGCTAGAGTAGCTGCCTGGAGCTTGAGGAGGGAGGACCAGGCTCCTAGCAAGAGGAAGGAGTGCCAGCACCCTGGTCAGAGCAGTGGCTAGCTGCTCAGACTGGCAGGCTGAAGCCCTGAGGCAAGGGCGAAGAAGTGCTGGGGGCTGCGGGGAAGTGGCCCAGGGATATCCCTGAGGGGATGCAGCAAGTGGCAGCCATCTATAGGGTCCCTGGGCTGGAATCTAGAGTAGTGGGCGGGCCCAGGTCCCCCCCATCCCCAACTGAGGAAGTGGCTGGACTGAGGGACTGTGATACTGTCCCTCAGAAGGGGGGATCACAGAGTGTGGCACAGCCGGAGGGCTGTGTCATGAAGAGGATGCCGCGGTCCTAGGAGTGACATGGTCCCTGGAGCAGAAGAGGTGATGGGTGGAACACCACCAGAGCAAGGCACACTGGCTACCAGAGCTAATTCCTGTATTGGCCATAAGATGGCGCTGGAGTGGTGCGTCCCACCCTGTCACACCTGTAAAAGAAATTTCAAAACAAAAAGACGCTTAATACGAAAAATGAAAATAAGCTGTTGTGAAAATGTTGAATAGGAAACTTTCTGTGCTGTAATACTAGTATAGCTTATTTCCCTTCCCATATGGGAATAAGCTATACCAGTCTAAGCACATTTATACTGACATAACTGCATCTACACTAGGAGGGTGTACGGTTTAAACTATACCCGTATAGCTCCTGTGGCCCAACTTATAAGTATATATAAAGCCATCAAGATGGCTACAACTTGTGTTTATTGTGGAATGCTGGATACTGTGGACTGCAGCAAGTAAACACCTCCGACAAAAGACTAGCAAAGCCAGTTCCCTAATGGACTATGTGAACTCTGCAGCTCTTCCCCCTTGTGTACTTAGGGGACGCTTTTTTTGGAGTAGGGTTTTATTTTGAAAAGCTGGGGTGAGGAGGGAGGGAGGGTCTTGACAAAAGCCATTCTCGTTCTGATGGAAAGGCTTTTCCAGACTCCAATTCAGCAAAGTAACGAAGCATGGCGTGTGCCTAATTTTAAGCACGTGAGTAGTCACTGGGCCCAGTCATGTGTTTAAAGTCAGACATGTGCTAAAATACCTTGCCTCAAAGACTAAGGTCTGGCAGCATTCCCTAAAAGGAAACGGAATCTATATTCATAGAGGGCCCTTACTCATGCTGGCAAAGATATACTCACACAAATATTCCCAATGGGTCTACTTGCCAGAGTGACATCTCAGCAGGGTAAAAGCTCCCCAACTGGCCTTCAGCTAGAGGCTAACAGGTTGAAATACTCCTTCAAATTCTTGACATAAATTGTGATTGATTGATTGATATGTCAGGAATGGGGATGTCAAGCAAACACGTTTCATTACTGTCCAGTTCAAAACAACTGTACACTAGCAGGTGTCTTCCTTTTATCCAATTCTTTCTCTCACAGGCTTAACGATATTGCACAGACGCAGCAACATGATAATTCACATTTTACAGGTGGAATTACACCTGCATGAATATTGCTGAGCTAAAACGTTGACAGGATTTTGACAAACGTGGACTGATTCCAAACATCGCAGGGATATTAACACGGGGAAAGCATGACATGGGTGTGGGGAGAATGTCATACAAATTAGTAAATCTCCTTTATGAAAGAGAACGATTTTTCTCAGGGAGGGGAAACAATAAGGGAAAATTTAGGACCCAATATTTAGATGTGCTGAACAATTATAGTTCCCACTTAGCTTCAAGTGCAGGTGAGAGTGCTCAACATTTCTGAAAATAACTTTTACTTTAGGAGCTACTGATTTTTCAAGTGGCATTTGATGAAATCCAGGACTCTTTGTCTTAGGAAGTTTTAATTAAATGAGCAGGTACCCCCGGTAATGCTGTTTATTTGCAATATATTATTCAACCAGTAGATGTCTGTGTGGTAAAGAATTCCAGATAGGATTTGGTTCATGGTAAATAAAAGGGACAAAGCTGGAATACAAGCTGTGTAGAAGCCTGTTTGTGGAGGTAGCTTTAATTATTTTCTTAAACAAGCATTTCATATTTAGGGACGGCTGTAATTGCCTATGGCACTGACCCCCACACTCTCTGCCAACTGTATAATATTCAGTGTCTGTGGGAACTCTCACCGATGTTGAGAGCTCTGCATTCCCTGCACTGGATTAACAGCCAATGAATCTCACTTCCTGATTTTCCAGGGTGCTGAGCCTTTAAAGCTTTCATTGAATTCAATGTGAGTCATGGTTGCTCAGCACCTTTGGTAAACCAGGCTCCCACTCTGGCAGCCTTCACCATGATACAGCATAAAGCTAGTCAACATTTTTTCAATGGAACGGTTTTCCATCAAAAAATACAGTTTCGTCGAAATCAAACTTTTTGAAGGACCGTCACTATTTTGCTAGAAATTATTAATGGGAAAAAGCCAACACTTTTCATTTCAATAGTGTCAAAATATTTTGTTTAGTTAGTATCAATGCTTTTCATTTAGTTACCGTTGAAACTTTGTTAATTTAATTGAGATTTTTATATTATACTAAAATAGTCTTTGCACATTATATTTAGAATCAATGATTTAATATTGTGCATCTATAATGTATATTTAATATTTGAAAACAATATAGACACCTAAACAAAATTAATCAGAATACTGTCAAAACAAATTTTTAGTGCTCCTAAATCAACATTTCTCAGATTTTTCAGTTTATAAGAAATTTCAGCTTTTTCTTCTGAATTGGAACTTTTTTTTTTTAAATGCTGGACGTTTCTGGACTGAAATTCTAGTTCCCAACCAGCCCTACTACAGTATAAACATCTTGCAGAAGTTAACATGACAGCCAGATTTTAAAGAACGATCGGTGATTTGGGGCACCTAACTTGATACACTTTACAGCAGCCTGATTTCCAGAGGGCACATACGCAACACTTACTTAAAATCAGGTGTTGCATCTTGGGGACTGAAAATCACTAGTTACTTTTGAAAATGTTGCCTGAAATATAAGACGCAAGTGATTGCAGTAGTGCATTTACGTGCTTTGTTATGGTGAACATTGTACTTTGTGCTGGCCCTCTACATTGGCAATTAGAATTCACTCCTGTGCAGAGAGACCAGGCGCAAGCACTAACACGATGCAAAGCCATGTGCCTGGTCTCTCTGCAGAGGAATGACGTCCACCCATAACACTACATGGTGTGAACTTCCTTGTCACAAAAAGCAAAACGTAACATGCTACGGAATATGCAAATGATTGTTGTAAACTATATTGCACTGCAAGCAATATCTTTAGGAGAGCTATTGCAAGTGGATTGGATTTACAAGCAGTCCTGCGCTTGAGTCTACTTAAAACATCACAATAACAGCGCTATTTTATTAACTTTTTCCTCCCTTTGCCCAGGATTTTTGTTGTGTGAACCAATCTTGCTGCAGTTCCCCAGCGAAATCATCAATCCACTGATGTCAATGGAGCTGCACAGATTTATGCCAGCTGGGGATCTGGCCCCTATTATAGCAGCAAATAATAATAATTCTACTGCTGAGATGAAAGGAAAAAAAATTCTGTAAAACAAGTTTTAAGGCATACTCAATGCATTGCATCTTTGGGTCCTTTCTGAGTAAGCTTTCCAAAGAGTTCTCTTTTAGATGAATGAAGTAATGTACATTACCTTACCTGTTCTACCATTGGGATGCAGGTCCCAGAACTTCTTAACATATTAAGTGAATGGGCAGTCATCCAACTAATAACGCAGTTGCCCTGATGTGCCCGCGCCTGATATTTGTTGTGTAATGACTAGACTCTCCAAAAAGAGAAAACATTGCAAGACCAAAAAAGATTTATTTCCCTAAACTCCCACTTGATAATAGCACTCCTAATACCATTTCACAGTGGCAGGTGACATAGGTGCCGAGGGCTGGAGCATCCACGGAAAAAAAATAGTGGGTGCTCAGCACCCACCAGCCAAAGCTGATTGGAAGCACTGCCAAACAGCTGTTTGGTGGCTCAGGGAGGGGTTTGGGAGAGGGCAGAGAGCAGCAGGAAGTGGGGGCCTCAGGGAGGCGGGCAGGCAGGGGCGGGAAGAGGCGGAATGAGGGCAGGGCCTCAGGGGAGGGGGTGGAGTGGGGCCTCAGGGAGGAGCACCCCAGGGAAAAATAAAACTCAGCGCCTATGGCAGGTGAAATATAACAAGGTTAGAAATGTAGTAAGCAGGAGGTGTTAGAAGAAAATCCAGTATGAAACTTGTGAGAAGGAAAAGAGAAAAGTTACTCAAGCACATGAGGCGGGGCTGGGACAAAAACTTTGGTGGAAGCTTTGACCAATCCAAAATTCAACATCCTAGCACATTTTAGCAGTGTGGTATGGTGGAGAGCATGCTGGACTGCGACTCAGGAGACTCTGGTCTGTTCTCAGCTCTTTCAGTGAACTGCCCCATAACCTCATCACTGTTTCCCTTCCCACCATTTGTCTGCTTTTACATCTGCATTGCAAGCTTTTTGAGGAAGGATCTGCCTCTTCTGGTATTGCCAGCCTCAAGTCTTCCAAATCATGAGGCAGCATCCCCACAAGCACGCGACTGAATATCATGAGGTATTTTTAAAATAAATTTCGGGTTCTTTTTCTTTGTCTGCTGGTTTTGGGGCCTTCACAATTAACTTGGGTCAAACTGTTAGGCTTGAAATTTTTATTTTAAAAAAAAAAGGAAGATCCTTATGCAAAACCTTTTGATTCCAGCAGCTGTGAATTTAGAAAAAAGACCAATTCCACAAGACTCGCAATAAAATTGCGAGCATTGGCAACGCTGCTCTTACTATCGGTATAAGGAAACATAGCATAGGGTAGGTCCATCAATGGCTATTAGCCAGGATGAGCAGGGACAGTAGGCCTCAACTGAGATCAGGGCCTCATTATGAAGATAAGAACGGCCATACTGGGTCAGACCAAAGGTCCATCTAGCCCAGTATCCTGTCTTCCAACAGTGGCCAATGCCAGATGCTTCAGAAGGAATTAACCTAACAGGTAATCATCGAATGATACATCACCTGTTGCCCATTCTCAGCTTCCAGCAAACAGATGCTAGGGACATCTGAATGCTACCATACTAGGAAAAACAGTGCTACATTTGCTAGAACACAATGGGCCAGATCCTGTGCTGCACAAAGACATAGAGTTGAAGGCCAGAAGGAACCACCAGATCATCTACTCTGAGCTCCTGTATATCACAGGCCACCAGCCCCACCCAGAACCTGCACACTGAACCCAACACCCGACGTCTCCTACGTCAACATTACCAGTTACAGCAGAAACCTCTAGGCTCATAGAGTTGGTGTGGCAGCTTCTATTCCCCTATTGATGACGTGGTGGGGTGGGCCCGAAAAATGGGGGTGGGACATAGCCAAAGCTTCCTTTCCCGTCACATGCTGTAAGGACTCCTTGAGGACATTGGCAACTGCTGTAATGATTGGATTGGTTGGCATTGTCCCAGGCATCAGTTTTACTCGATCAATAAGGGAAAAGAGAAACTTGTCCTGCCACATGACTGTTTATGGCCAGTCATGAGCCAGGATTTTTCTCCAGCATATAAAAATGCCACTTACCTATTCTACATACATTTTTTATTAATATAAAGAAATGGATGTTGCAATGCCTCGTTTCTTTATATTAATAAAAAATGCTGAGATACTTGGATGAGAGGGTGCTAATATATTCTAAGTGTGAAGAAGTATTATAAATTGCTGGCATCTGTTACTACCGACCATGAGATCTCAACAGCTACTAACTGAAGTCACTGCTGTGGCACTGTACAATGATAAGTCACATCGTAAACAGGCTTTGTTAAATAACCCAGACCAAATATTTGGGCCAGAAGCTCAGCTGGTATAAATCGGACAGCTCTGTTTACTTCAACAGAGCTAAGCAGATTTCAAACAGCTGAGGATCTGGCCCCGTATTTTACAGAATCTCCCTAAAGCAAAAAGATGTTACTTAGTGTAAAGTATACCACTGTGAGAAACCTTAAGTATTATTTGAGGCAAGCCGAGAAGTCAAACCCATCAGCCTAGATGAGACAGAGATAATAGATTCTAGAAATCTTTCCCGCATCTACATTGAGCGCTTGTGTTGGAGAACATTGTTTGACACTTTCAAGAAAGGATGCCTCCCTGATGAGATAATGGTCATGTCTAGCGCACTGCTGGCTCTATAAAAATAATTAATAAATAAAAATAATAGTCCACTCACTAGTCGTGAATGGAAAACTGGACTCTTCCTCTCCCTCGTTTTTTTTAAACTAAACTGGAATCAAAGTTTCAGGGTCAGAAATGTGCCTGAATTTGACGACCTTTCAGGCACATGTTGCAAGACCTGTTTGTGCAAGCTGGGATTAGCAGAGAGCTGAAGGGGATGTGGGCAGGATTGGTGACACTGTATCGTGGGAAGGCAAACATTTTAAGTACAGCTGGTTAAAATTTTTCCAGCTAATTTTGTTTTTTCCATCTAAAATAGTGCACATGGGAAAATTTTCTTTGAAACTTTTTGGATCTGATAATTTTTCGGTTGCACAAAATAAGTCAAATTATTTTTTGAAATATTTGGTGATTTATTTTTTGCAAATAAGATTGTACCTTTTTTTAGGTTTTCAAAGATTTTTTTCGTGTTGTTGATTTGCTGCTGTAACCGTTGATGGGGTACAGGTTGTCATGTGGTGTTTTCCTGCCGCTTTGATTGGATGAGTGTACAAATAAATACTTGACACACTCATTGCAGCTGTGTCTCATGAGGGGAACTCTTTGTAGTTTGGAAAGTTTCTGGTTTTCAACCCCCTTTCCAATTTGAAAACTTCAAAATGGAAATTTTTCAAATATACGCATACAATTTTCAGCCGCCTAATTTTAAGCCTTATTGGTTTGCTGGTTAGGTGAGGTGTTGCAGGGTGGGAAAAGGCGCTGCATTGCTGCCTCAGACTATTTGTGGTTTGTAACTTCAATGACGTGGGGTTTCCTGACTCCCTTTTTCCAATGTTCTGCTATAGCTACCCTGTGGTGCCCCCTGCTGAGTCAGTGTAGCACTGCTTGTACTCCCTGCCTCAGTTTCCCTTCTCAGGAAGACAATAATTCCCCTGCAGGCACTCTCAATGCTTGATTCCTTCTAAATGCTACTTCTTCCTGGCACCACTTTCCCCTCTCCCCATTTCTCCTGAGGCTCTGTATCAGATCACCCCAAACTCCTTAAAGCTTGTTTATTATCAAAGCTTGTGCAAAAGGGGCCATAACAAAAAGTCCCAGATAAAAGGTTCCTCTGAAGCCTGTCGTCCATTCTGTTCCCAGTGCCCTCAGGGTTTTCACTCAGTCTTTAAGTCTCTCCTCATGGCAGCAGCCCCAGCTCTCCTCTTGGAACTGGGTGATTCAATCCATTATTATCCCTCTTCTTACCAGGAGTCCCCAGCTCTCCTCCTGGATTCTGGATTGCAATTTGTCTGACACAGCTGGTCTCACTTAGTCCTTAGCTCTCTGATAACTCGGAGCCTTGCAGGAGCCTTCTTACTCATTTCAGCATCTGCAGATATCTGCTATGAAGGAAGAGGCTGGCCCCTTTTCCCCACTCATTCCTTGCTGACTGGGTGAAAGGAGAGCCCTGCCCCACCTTCTCTGCAAGACTCCAGATCTCAAGCCCTTGATGATGCACTAACCAGATTCCTTCTAAATGCTACTTCTTCCTGGCACCCCTTTCCTCTCTCCCCATTTCTCCTGAGGCTCTGTATCAGATCACCCCAAAGTCTTAAAGGGCCATGCCTTACGATGGTGAGAACTGACCAGTAGGCAGCACTGTAGGGGGCAGATGACCCCACCACCCTTACCCACAGCAACACAGTGGGTAGAATTCTATCTTTTAATGAGCGCCCATATCAGCCTCACATTTATATGGCTGCAGAACTCCAGAGTGTTTATTGTCAGTACCGTGATTTGTTTGTCCAGTCCACTGTAAGTCACATTCCTTTGTGTTTTACTTCTCTCCTGTGCTTTGCTTTGTCTGTTAAAACGTTTTTCCCCCCGGTGGAAATCAATCCTTTAAAAAAAAAAAAAAAGCCAACTCCACTGCAGTCTCTTGTTGTTCACATTGTGGAAGCAGAGGCTATCAAATGCTTTTCTCCAGCCAAATCTCTCATGGACAGGAAACCTATGAAATTATTAGCACCATCGCCATTGATGTTGGGTTAGGCACTGGACTCCACGTAACCCTTGCTTCTTAGAAATGCCTGTCTAAGTGGCTGTTTACAGTTATGCTAGATGCTGTTGATAATCTGCTTCTTATGTGTAATGAAATTCTCCATCGATTCCTTGAGGACATGAACCTGCCTAAACTTCACTTTATGCCTTTTCCTCTCTATATTTGACACAACCATAGCAAGCCTTGGAGCATTTGTCCTCTCAATCCCCTTCAGAACTGTGCACACCACCTCAGAGAGTCACCTCTGAGTTCCCCTCTCCTCCAAAGACCACCGACCTACAATAGCTCCTTTATCCCATCTGTTCAACTCAATGTCTGCCAGACATCTCTTTAATAGCCTTCCACAAGGCTACTGGCCTTGGTTAGGCTGGTGATCCCCTGTGATAGAGCCCAGTGTAACCTTTGTCTACTGTTTGTCCTGCCAGCCCTCATTCGTCTGTATGTATTCGTCTGGGGAGGGATAGCTCAGTGGTTTGAGCATTGGCCTGCTAAACCCAGGGTTGTGAGTTCAATCCTTGAGGGGGCCACTTAGGGATCTGGGGCAAAATTGGTCCTGCTAGTGAAGGCAGGGGGCTGGACTTGATGACCTTTCGGGGTCCCTTCCAGCTCTATGAGATGGGTATATCTCCATATTTATTTTATTTATTTTTATTTATTTATTTTTTATTTACCCTTGAAGCCTGATCCAAAGGCCCTGAATTCCATGAGAGCCTTTCTATGCCCGCACTGCCAACTTTCATACAAGTCCAGCACTATTTCATGGTTTTCATAAAGCTCCATTCCTGGATTCATATGAACACCTGAGAATCTCAGCTTCCATTTAAAAAAAGATTCCGGCTCTCATGGTTGTGGAGAGAAACTTGAAAACATGACCTGTGCGCAACAAAGTCTAAGAAACCAAAAGGCAAATAAAAAGAACTTTAAATCTAATTATTTTTTTCAGAAATGTCATTATTTTAAAGCCAATTTCCTGATGTTTGGGGGCCTGACTCATGTTTGGTGAACACTCAGGACCAGCAATTGACTTCAGTCGGGTTAGGCCCATCTCATGTATTAATGACATCCTAGATTGTGGTCTCTTTGGTGCAGAGATTGTCTTTGAGTACCTTGATTGCACAGAGCACCTAATACAGTTGGGCATTTTGGCATCCTTGGACATCCACACAATAGAAATAATAACTAACAACAAACACACAATNTAAGAAAAAGACCTAAAAATCGGGACTGTCCCTATAAAATCGGGACATCTGGTCACCCTAAATAGAAATAATAACTAACAACAAACACACAAATTTTTTTTTTTTAAAGAATTACCAAAGGGGAGCACAACTTTTCAAATTTAGTCTTCCACGCCATTCCCATATTAAATTCCTCAGTGTTTGACTTTGCATTCAGGGTTTCTGATTATTCCAGAGTTGCATTTCTTTGGGGCAGGGCAGGCACATAGAGAGAGGAGCTAAGGCCTTTATATTAAATGTTCTGCTCTGCTCAATCATAACTTTGATTTGCACTCTTGAAAAACAACTCATTTATATGTATAGGCCTAACTTACGTGCTTTTTGCACCAATGCTGCGGCATCTTACTTAACCTGGGCAGAACAATCATACTGGGAAGACATTTCTGAATTAGTCAGAATATTAACATTTGCTTTAATAGACTTAATTAGCATGACACAATTAAAGATGAACTGCAGAATAACAAATCAGTACTTCATTTTGAAGTGCTTAATGACAATCTCTCTCGTTAATGTATTAAACAGCACTTTGTGGGGGAGGGGATCAGTTTTAAAAAAATATCGAGTTTGATAAAGATACTTCACACCAGGTCCCTTACAAAATAATGAAAGAAACAGAAAATCTCCAATTCACAGGAGGTGTTCCTTTAATGAAATGATAGGGTCAGATTCTGATATCAGAAACATTGCTGGATCGTGGTGTAACTCCTCTGACTTTAGGAGCGATTATTCTGATTTATACTGGTGTCAGAGGGATCAGAATTAGACTCAGACATTAGTGGCCAGAATTGGAAAAGAGCTTCGCATGCAGCAGCTCTGACTCAGAACAATGGGAACTGAGAGGTTATTTTTAAAGCCTGCCCCCGCAGTTGTGAGTGATAAGGATCCCAATGCTCTGATCCAAACACAACTGAGGTCAGTGGATTGACTTGACATTTGCAAATACCTATGCACACGCATAACTTTATGCAACAGAGCAACCCCCATTGACTTCAATCTGATAACCCACATGCATAAGTAACGCAGGATTGCAGCCTAAGGAGCAAACCCTATTCTAGGCACCAGGCCCACTGCGCAAATCATGCCAAACTGACACAATTTCCTCCTTTGACCAGGTTGCTGGCCTAGTGGATGAGGAGAAGCAGTAGACATGATAATAAGGCTTTTGACACAGTTCCACATGATCTTCTCATAAGCAAACTAGGGAAATGTGGTCGATGTGAAATTACTATAAAGTGGGTGTACAAACGGGTTCAAAGACCATACTCAAAGAGTAGTTATCAATGGTTGGGGGACATATCTAGTGGAGTCCCTCAGAGGCCTGTCCTGGGTCTGGTACTATTCAATATTTTCATTAATGACTTGGATAACAGAGTGGAGAGTATGCTCATAAAATCTGCAGTTGACACCAAGCTGGTAGGGGTTGCTAGCACTTTGGAGGACAGGATAAGAATTCAAAACAAACTTGGCAGACTGGGGAATTGGTCTTTAATCAACAAGAAGAAATTCAGTGCAGACAAGCACAAAAATACTCCAGTTATGAAGGAAAAAATAAAAATGCACAACCACCAAATGGGAAAAAACTAGCTAGGGGGTAGTACTGAAGAAAAGGATCTGGGGCTTCTAGTGGATCACAAATTGAATCCGAGTCAAAAATTGATGCAGTCGTAAAAAAGAATATCATCATTCTGAGTGTATTAACTGGAGTGTCATATGTAAGACACAGGCGATAATTGTCCTGCTCTACTCAACACCAGTCAGGCTTCATATGGAGTACTGTGCCAATTCTGGTGGGCACACTTTAAAAAGGCTGTGGACAAACTGAGGAGAGCAACAAAAAATGATCAAAGGCTTAGAAAACATGACCTATGAGGAAAGGTTAAGAAAACTGGGTATGTGTAATCTTGAGACAAGGAGACTGAGGAGAGTCTTGATAACAGTCTTCAAATATGTTAAAGGCTGTTAAAAAAAAGGACGATGACCAATTGTTCTCCATGTCCACTAAAGGTAGGACAAGTAGCAATGGGCTTCATCTGCAGCAAGGGTCGATTTTAGGGGGAAACTTTCTAACTAGAAGGGTAGCTAAACTCTGCAATAGACTTCCAAGGTAGTTTGCAGGTTTTTAAGAGCAGATTGGACAAACACCTGTCAGAGTTGGCATAGATATACTTTATACAGCCTCAGCAGAGGGGAATGGACTAGATGACCTCTCGAGGTCCCTTCCAGCCCTACATTTCTATATACTATGTAAATGTTTTTGCTCAAAATACACACAGCAACAAGAATTTATTTTTAAAGCAAATTCCCCATACAGTTATTTTTACAGGGACGTTGGGAGGGTCAATTGAGCCTGTCTTAATGCCTGGCCATATTCTTCCCCCCTCCTTTTAGTTTTTGTTACTAACTTATTGTGGAAAAATACAGTTGCTGAAACATCTCATTACATGGGATGAGTCCATCAAACAATTTTCTTGTCAGTAAGTGCTTTGTAAATGCACTTAATGGGCAGCACTGTAATGCTAACAGGGATAAAAAAAAGAAAATTGTCTCTCCCCCTCCCCCCAAAAAATAACCTAGCACCAAACTAGTTATTTACGTACTTAAAAGTGTCTATATAATAGCAGCTATTGCAAAAATGCTATCTAGGGAGGGAGTATCTATTCCCTAAGAAAAGACCAAGAGAAAAGAAAGCTGTTGCTAATACTATTTTGTTTGTGGACTTCCCACTACTTATGTTGTCTCACCACAGTGTTACTTTCCTCACTGGCCAACAAGATCAACTCACACCTTACAATCCAGTTGATTTCTCTGCTTCTATGATGCTGCCGGTAAAGTAGATTGGGATTTAGGTCATTATGTTTCTGGCCCAGGTAACAGAAGAGCAACATCAACAACCCATTATTACCCCATATCTCAGAGTGCAGCAAGGTTAAAAATTATTTTCCCCAGGACATTTTTTTCAATCCTGTAAGATTCCCATTGGCTTCAATAGGCATTAACTGGACCAAACCTTCAGAAAGCAGTGAACCTCATGCTAGCATTTTAAATTGCCCTTGACTGGTGGGGATAAGGTTTTTGAGTGTCTAGGGATTTGAAGGGGTGGCATGTTTAGCAGCATTGTCTGAGCTGGCTTTGATCAGTGACTAGCGGTTGGAGAGATTAAGGGGTGTGGGGTTCCCTTTAGATTCATGGGGATTCTGATCTGAGCTAGAAATTATCTGAAAGTAGGCATTCCTGTGAGATTTCCTGCACATCCATTCCTGATCCCACCTGGAATTGCTGCTGCAAGACTACATTGTCTCATGATGCATCAGCAACTCTGCTTCTAGACCCAACTAGACACTGGATAGGACTAATAGTAATAGCCCGCTCTTTTAATCAGTAGGTCTCAAAGCACTTCACAAAGATCAGCATCATTATCCCCACTTTACGGTCATGGAAACAGAGGTACAGCCAGGAGCGCCGCCAGCTTTTTCGCTGCCCTAGGCGGCGGAAGGTCCCGCCCCTGAAATGCCACCCCTGACAGAGGCGGCGGAAGGTCCCGCCCCCAAAATACCACCAACAACCAGGGCGCCGGCGCCCCCCAAATGTTAGCGCCCTAGGCGACCGCCTAGGTCGCCTAATGGGTTGCGCCGGCCCTGGGTACAGCGAGGTTAAATGACATGCCCTCGATCACGGATCAGGCCAAGGGCAGATCTGAAAATAGAATACAGTTCTCCTGAGTCCCAGTCCAGTATTCCATGTGTAACCCACACACCTCCAGGGTGTGGTGCTATGTCCCATCTAGTGGCACCGAGACCCCTGAGAGAGAGATTAATGAGTCTGCTCTACAGCCTGATCGAATAGCCATATGACTTTTAGTTCATGCAGTAGAGGCTCATGCATTTAGCTCCAGAGGTTCCAGGTTCGATTCCGCCCGCTGACAACCGGGGTCTGTCTGTGTTACATATGCACTAGGCCGCCTTGCCACACACACATATATGCACATTCCTCCTCATTCCTAGTCAAACACATCAGAGCCTCAATCAATCAATAAAAGTGGAGCTTTAAGAATGGACAAAGATTCAAGTTTTCAGAAGACATCATCTGAATCCGTTCCTTTTTCCTTAGTGGTCACCCAAATAAAGTTGGCCAAAATCACTAATGTCACCGAAGTATTCAGGAGCAAACTGTGCCCTCGTAGTTCTGGAAAACATTTAAGCAGCAAATTAACTTTAAGTCCCACTGAAGTCAATGGCACTTAAGCATTTTCCCAAAGAGGGATGCTTTCCCGAAAAATCAGTGTTGTGATGGAAGATTCTGAATTATTGGCCTGACCATATCAAACACTGAGACTCTACCAAACCATAGATGGACCTTTTGTTATTATCACGGTTACCATTATTAATGACCTATTGTGGTAACATCCAGGAGCCCATGTCATGGATAAAGGCCCCATTGTGCTAGGTGTTATACAAACAGAGTCCCTGCCAGCCAAAGACTGCCAAAGACCTATTGTGGTAACATCCAGGAGCCAAAGACCTATTGTGGTAACATCCAGGAGCCCATGTCATGGATAAAGGCCCCATTGTGCTAGGTGTTATACAAACAGAGTCCCTGCCAGCCAAAGAGTTTACAATGTAAGTACCATCTTGGTTCTTCCTCCTCAGCCTGTTACGGAGAATTATCACATTCCATCGTTTTTCTCTATGTGGTCACTGAATGTGTGTGCAGGGGGAGGTTTTGTTTAAAACCTTAACATAAATATGTCTCACTCTATTATCTGCAGGTGAAAGAAAGAAAGAAAGAAAGAAAGAAAGAAAGAAAGAAAGAAAGAAAGAAAGAAAGAAAGAAAGAAAGAAAGAAAGAAAGAAAGAAAGAAAATCTCTTCCCCGATGAGTTTTTCAATCCTATTTTGAAACGTTTAAGCATCTAAAGATTTCTGTGGCTCACAGCAGTTCGTTTCCTTTTCATCTTGACGAGGACTAAAAAGTCCATTATTTGCATGGCTCAGCACCATGGCCTCGGCCCAGAACAAAGACTATCAGAGGCAGGACTGCACTTTATTGGCCTATTTATTATCGTCATAACCCAAATTCTCTCTCTCTCTCACACACCCCATCATTGTTCTTTCTTCTCTGGGGAGAGACTGCCCTGCTACGTAACCCTTTTCCTAGATCCTGGGGAGATGTGGGAAATGTGCCGGCTACACTGTAATTTCAAAGCACTATAATCAGTTCTGGGGTTTCACTTCATCGCCTTTGAGTTCAGTGAGATCAGTACAAAAATGCCCTCGCATGCTAAACCACTATGCCAACTCAAATTACCTGAATCTAAACCCATGCCTGTTCTGAATTATCTTTTCTCTCCAGTAACAGTACTATGTGGCTGAATTGCCTGGACACTAAAGTGATAGGGCTTTAGATTTAACAAGTTACATTTAAATTAAACGGGCCTAGCACTCTGCCTTCTTTTGCCTTTTCAAGGGCCATCATGCAGCTGCGGATCTTACCATCATTTAAGGTTTGTTGGAATTGGAAAAATCCACAGATCAAAACACAAATATTTTAAACAACTGAGACAGGTCCTGGATCCCCGAAGTGAGTCTCTGAGCCCTTCTAATGTTCATAGTTGATTATTTATTTAATTATTTAAGAAAGGAAGTTGCTAATAAATCCACACACCGGTCTGGCAGAAGTAAAAAAAGCCATTTCCTTCCAGCTTTGTCTTTTCCTGCCCCAATTTCATTTATTTATTTTAATTGGCATGTGAATAGGATAGCAAGGCTGGTCTTGTGGTTAAAACACTGGTCTGGGATTATGGTGATTTGGTTTCAATTTTCAGCTCGGCCAGAGACTTCCTGTTCAACCTTGGACAAATTACTTGATCTCTCCATGCCTCAGTTTCCTTCTGTGAAATGGACACAATAATGTTCCCTTTCTCCCATCTTTTGTCTGTGCTGCGTATTTAAATTGTAAGCTCTTTGAGGCAGGGACAGTTTTTATTAAAGCCATGTCTACACTGCAGACTTCTACCAGGGGTGTAAAAAGGTGTGATCCCCGACCAA
The DNA here is from genome assembly GCA_003942145.1 of Platysternon megacephalum. Lineage (NCBI taxonomy): Eukaryota > Metazoa > Chordata > Testudines > Platysternidae > Platysternon > Platysternon megacephalum. Next base: position 1,326,764 of record QXTE01000281.1, on the reverse strand, counting down.
CACAGCTGTGCCAGCATCTAGTGTGGACACGACTATAGCAGCAAAGCTGTGCTTTTACCAGTATAGCTGCATCTGTCCAAGAAGCACTTTGCCGGTGTAGTATATGAGTATTCCTATCCCTGTAAAGTGCTCTTACCGTAGACATGGCCTATGCCTGACTACCTAGTACAACAGGACGCAGATCAAAGCTGGGGCCTGTAGGTGCTACTGCAAAATACTACAGAATAATAACCCCACCACTGACATACATCAGCGCTGCATTGTCGGCTACCTTGTTTAAGAAACCTTAGTGATAAACATGTCCTATTACAGTGCAAAAAGTAGTTCCCCAATCACAGATCTCTAGTTCCCTGAAGTACTGTATACTTTGCCTTTTAACAATGTCTTCAGAACACAAGTAGCCATGTTGACACAAATTAAATAGACTCTATGCTAAGTGACCTGTGTCAATCCGACTGTAAATTACACAACAGCAGGGGCCATTAGGATGACTCCATCTCAAATCAAATCCCTCAGTCAACCTATTTTCCATATTCTCTTAGCTTGTTCCGCTGTTACGTTGTCTTGTCATCACGCTGTGGTATGCAATCCAAAAACCTCTTTAAGCTGTTTTCAGGTACTGTATTCTTATGTTAAACATGAACACAGATATAAGTGAGAGCTTCAGAAAGGCCTTGTGATCCATCAAGGCTTACCTTTATTAACCCTCGGAAATGCTGTACAGATCAGCCTAAGTGCCTTCCAGTTTAAATAATGTAGTTTTTGGCAGTATATTTAGGATCTCTCCATTTCCATAAAATTTGTGTCAGCTCCCTCTTAAACACTGTTTTACCTCTATTGCTGCCTTTGCCTATGAGCTTTGTTTAAAGAACTCTTTGTATGAGGCAATTTTGCCTGAATTGTTTATAATTTAATCCTTTTTTTCCTTGAGTACTTATCCCTTCATGTTTATGAATAAGTAACTGTCACGAAGAAATTACTGGCATCAGTCAGCATCTTCCATTTTCACCTTTCCATCTTCCAGCTCCCCTACTCTTTCAGATCTTTCCTTAATCGTCTCCTTCTTCAAATCATTTTCATTCTATAGTTCTGCTACTTACCATGAAATAAATCAGTGAAGTAGAAGTACATAAACAAATATACACCCATTTTAACCAGAGCCACGTTTTTTCAAAACGTGAGTGCCTAAACCTAGGCACGTTAATCCACATTTCGGGCTTGTCGGACAGGAAGTAACTGTCCCAATCTACACAACACTGGTGAAGCCTCGACTGGAGTATTATGTCCAGTTTTGGGCACCACACTTTAGGAAAGATGCAGATAAATTGAAGGGACCAGAGGAGAGCAACAAAAATGATAAAAGATTTTGAAAATCTGACCTATCAGAAAAGGCTTTAAAAAATGGCCATGTTTAGTCTTGAGACAAGAAGATGACTGAGGGGAGACTTGATAACAGTCTTCAGATATGTTAAGTGCTGTTATAAAGAGGACGGTGACCAACTGTTGCCCGTGTCCACTGAAGGTTGGACAAGGAACAATGGTCTTAATCTGCAGCAAGGGAGATTGAGGTTAGATATTAGGAAAAACATCTTTCTAATTATAAAGATAGTTGAGTACTGGAATAGATTACTAAGGGACATCCAGTCACTGGATGTTTTTGAAAAACAGGTTAGACAAATATCATAGGGATCTGAGACTCTTCTTCAGGTCCTTGTAAACTCAAAAGCTTGTCTCCCTCACCGACAGAAGTTGGACCAATAAAAGATATTACCTCACCGACTTTGTGTCTCTAATATCCTGGGACCAACCCAGCTACAGCAACACTGCATACAACATAATTCCATGTACCTCAGTGGAGCTACAGTACATAGATTTACACAGTTGAGTCTCAGCCCTATAATCAATAATAACGTAAGGCCATGATGCTGCCCAATGGAATTCTTGTTAACTGACTTGAATGGTGCAGGACTGGATCCTAATGAAAAGGAGTTGAAGCTGGAAACCTCAAACTTGGCATTTTTAAAAATCTCATGTTCAGACTAAAACTTAAATATTAAGCCAAGTTTGTAAAAAAAACAACAAAAAACAGTTCAGTAGTTTGAATGTTATAGTTTCAATTTGCCAGTTTTACACACAGACATTAGAAGAGTTCTATATCTTTTTGTAATGCATTTTCAGGACGCATTTACTAAGGGAGCCTGAGAACAATAGGCCAAATTCACCACTGATGCAAGCCCAGAGCTTCAATGGGAATTGTGTTTTGTTAGCGCCTCATAGAAGTTTCTCAGCACATTGCAGGATTTTGCCTTTAAAATTTCAGGAAAACAGCAGCAAATGAGAACTGACAATATATTACTTTGTTCTGACAATCACAACAGTAACTTACACCAGCTATTGAATATCTGCTTCCTGATAATCCCCAGAAAAGTGAATATACAGTGTGCTGTTTGTGGATTTCAGCACGTAACAACTGACAACACCAATAAGCTCCCTGGAGGAAGAGCTGCCTGGAAGAACTATATATTATTTTGTTTTATTTTGACACTCCTGCACTCAGGATGATAGATCTGAACGTATATTAGAACTCATGTGCATGTGCAAAGATGTTTGTCTGTCAAATACCAGAAGAAAGATAAAGCATCAAAGCAATTACGTTTCTGATTACACAAAGGCTATAAAATAAGATTCTTTATACAAATACACCCCTGCGATGCAATGAATGAACGGGGAATCATATGGGTCGGACAATGGAGGGGGATTTTCATTTGCAATTTTTATACCCTATAGATGTTTTGTGATTGGACTCCTTGTTTTCACTTTGCAAATAATAAATAAGAAGTCAATGCAGCAATACATTATGTCACAAAGACTGGGATGTCATCCTCTTTTTATTATCTTACTGAAACAACCCTTTCTCTTACCACTACACAAGATGCAAGACAATGTAGATTCCGGCTCTAGGATTGTTCCTTCAGTAGCTAAAAGGAGTGGCCAGATGGGCCAGATTCTGCTCTCACTCATCCCAGTGAGAATTAGGAGTGGTAACTCTGAGGAAATCAGCAGAGTCACCGCCTGTCTAAGCTTGTGTAAGAGCAGAATTATCTTCCTACTCCTCTCCACGCTCATGTTCAGTCAGACCTCTCCTTAGCATCCCTGAATCATTATAATTCAATCAGTGTTCAATTTTAAGGTCAGATATGGTCAAACATTTCACCATATCTGACTATGTGATCTTATTCGACATTGGGCATTCAACTGATGTCCCCATATACAATCTAATTAGCCCCCAATAAAGGGCTTTTAAAATGTGTTATTAGTTCAAAGTAAACTTCAGGAGTTTAAAGGGGATGCGTAGAGTTCATTGCAAGAGTTGGTTCAACTGAACACCCGCAGAACACACTAAGCATAAATAACAATACTGAGTACTTATATTGGACTTTAAATCTTCAAAGCGCTGTATGAACATTTATTAGATAAACAACCATTAATTTTTTTTTGCTTAAAGCAATCTCCCTTGTCATAGTTTTACATTGGAAAAATATAAATCTCATTTGAATGTAAAGCCAAAGGACTTACCGCTTTGAGGTGTGCTTCTCGCAAGCTAAGCAGGCCTATGCTTATTCAGTACATGGCTGGGCAACTGGCAGGTGCTTCAGGGAAGTGGGATTGGTGATTCAGTGAGTGATGCTCTTCCCTCTGATTCAGCACCGAGTCGCTGTGCTTCTGTGCCCTTTTGCATAACATGCAAGGTGAAGGTTCTTACCAGTCCCGGACATGAAAGACCCATAGCTCTACTTTTGTTTTAACGTGTTCCACTGTGTCGGGAGCTATGTCATGAAACAACTAACAAGACTGAAGTCTGCTTTTGGGGGGGAGAGCTTTGCAGGTTTTCATTTAGACTTCTCTCTGGCCTCCTCTTTTTAGAGTTAGAAACTCACTCAGTGGTCCTTTTCTGTTGTATGAGTATAGGCCTAATCCTGCTGGAATAACAGAGTCCATCTCGTAACCTCAAGCACAGCACTGTGACCTTCTCTTATGTCTCTTTTCCCACTGTACACATCCTCTCCACATATTTCCAAGGTGACACTGTGTCTCCACATAGCCAAATCTTCCTGGTTACGGAGGCCGTGAGCTCTGTGTCAAGGTAAAAAGTCAGTTTCATCTTCCGGTAACACAGCTTCTGGAAAACAAAGGCCAAGCATGAAGCTGGAGATGTTATTCTCATTGGCAGATAATTTCATTAAAATCATTCCCGCTCATTTGCAAGGGGATGGCCATGCCAAACATGAGAGGTGGTGAAGCCAGAGACTTAAAATCTACTCGTCAGCCAAGTGTCTAATTTTGTAGCTCAGCGGTAAAAAGGAGAGAGTCTTTTATAAGAAAACGCCTGGCCATGGCTCTTTTCAGCTACCTCTCACAGTTGGAGATTGCAGTATTATTTTTCCTCGAGCATATGCTACTTAAAGGAAGAAAAAGTTCTTACTTCTGTAACACATTAACCCAGAGTAGTTTATACCATTTCTTCCTCCCAACTCATATTCAGTTTGTAGACACTGACAAAATACATCAAGGGACATAATAATTGCTAGCTAATAGCTCCCAGGAATGTGCTAGCTCCCTCACAAATTAGTTTATCAGGTTCCCTCCTGAAGACTAATATGTGTGTCATGTCCCCTTTTAATGGCCAGCCCACACACTAGATAACAACCAACTACTGGTGCCAGCTGGTGGAGTTCCTCCTTAAACTCAAGAAGTAAAGGTCCATGCTTTGGTGCAGAAGGTTCAGGATTCAAACTTGCGGATGACATAATTGAAAGTGAGGGGTCAATATATTTGCAAATTAGTTGCACACACAATGCAACAACACACTGAGGAGTAGGAAAGACTGTGGAGACACTCATAAAATTACACATGCATAACATGGATGGATCCACACACAATCTTCTATATTAATTCTCTGCCAGTCTGACATTGTATTTCCCCAGTGCACACTTCCCCATTGCGGCGTATCTCAGCCCACTACACAGGGCCATTCCCATAGGGTGAAATTCATCCCTGTACAGAGGTCCAGCACAAGCTCCTATGTTCCACATAGGTCCTATTTTGAGAGCTTAAATGGTGCATAGAACTTGTGCCAACACTCTACAAAGGGTGTTTGTCTGTGTTTTTCCCTTGCTTCTCTTTACAAAAACCTAATAAATGACTTTAAAAGTGGCTAATTGCATTGTGCATTTAAACAATACCCCCTAAATCGCTCGCTCTGCCACCAAATAATGAAAGAAATAATCAGGCAGTGTCAGCCCATGTCTACAGTTAGAGGCGGGTATATTACATAGTGTCTGGAGCCAAGGGAGTGCAGTGAAATTGATGGCCTTGTGTTGGCAGGAACTGAACATAAATTCAAAGCGGGGAGGAGGGGAGAGGAAGGCAAATAGGAGAGGAGAGTCTTCTGCCAAGCTATGGTTAGGTTTTTAACTTCAGTTTGCTTAATAAGTTAAGCCACATTGCCTCCCTCCACAAAATGAATAAATCTCCAGTCAGAATGCAGCTTCCTTCTGATGTTCCCAATGCAACTGGCTCAAAGTTCCCTTTTGCTTTTCCCCCTTACCAACACAAGACCTGCTCCAAAGCCCACTGAAGTCAATGGAAAGACTCCCATCAACGTCACATGGCCATTTATTTGTATCACAGTAGTGCCAATTGAGAGCATGGGCCCATTGTGCTGTAGAAACACAGAATAAGAGCGAGTTCCTGCTCCAAAGAGCTTACAGTCTGTCTAACCAATAGAGGCAAAGAGTGGGAGAAATGGGCATTAGTATCCCCATTTTACAGAGGGGAAGATGGAGTCATGGAGAGATTAAGTGATTTGCTATCAGACAAGGAATCTGTGGCAAAGCTGGGAATTGAACACTGGTGTCCTAGTCAGAGCTGTGTGAATAACCGAATTTTCAGTTCGCTGACCATTCTGAAAAATCGGGGGGGGGGGGGGGGGGAAAATTGGGTCAAATCACACATAAATAGATAAAGGCAAAAAAAATAAAAATTGGCAAATCAAAAAGAAAAACACTTTTAGGTAGAATAAAATGTTTTGTTTAACCCAGAATAAAAAGCTCAGAATTGAAATGAAAATTTCAAAGAGTTCTGAATGTGTTTATTTGGAGTTTTTAAAATAAAATTAAGGGAAATTTTGAAACAAAATGTTGTTTTGAAGTAAAAAATCAAAATATTTTGTTTCAAAAATGTCAAAACAAAATGCTTCATTTTTTGGAATTTGTTTGTTTTTCCAAAACTAACAATATGATGACAGGTTTCAGAGTAGCAGCCGTGTTAGTCTGTATCAACAAAAAGAACAGGAGTACTTGTGGCACCTTAGATAAATTTTAGTCTCTAAGGTGCCACAAGTACTCCTGTTCTTTTAACAATATGATGAAACTGACAGGAATTGCAAAACAGTTTCATGTTGCCAGAAGAAAGTTTCAGTCAAAAAATGTCACCCAGCATTTGTCCTAGAGTAGGGTATCCTTCTTCTCAAGCCCTTAAATTGGCCAAAGTATGGCTAGTTCTACACAGGAGCCCCAGAGGGGAGGGATAGAGACTAGACACCCCTTCATTCATATACGCCCAGCTGCCAATATTGGAGGCTACCTTGATTTGTCTGCAAGTGCCTGGGAACACATGCACAGGGACTGTTACCTGGCCTGGCCTATCATTTTGATAGAAAAAAAAAATGTTTAAAAACATCAAAACTATACCTTACATACCAAAACAAAATTGTTTCTACCTGAAAAATTGATTTTTTTATTCGGAAAAAAGTCAAAATGAGATGTTTTGACAATTTCAAAATGTCTTCAATTTTTATTTCAAAACAAGAAATTAGTCAAAACTGTCCCTTTCCCACGACATTTCAATTTCAATGAATCAGCATTTTCCAATGAAAAATGTTCCATAAAAAAAGTTCTCTATTCTGCCTCTTTTGGTGTCTACCAACTAACAACAAAAAAGCCCTGCATTCTCCAGCAAAGTCCTCCGTGCTGCCTTTAATTACAGCCTGATTATTCTGCAGTGCAACCTTACGAGGCTAGTTTGGCAAACACTACAATTCCCTTCACGCATTCTAGTCCGATTTCTTGAAATTCTGTGATTTCTTCACCACAAGAAAATAAATGCCACTCACTGCCCGGTCTTCATGAGTCATTCATTACCCTTGATGACTCATTGCGGTATCACACATCCTTCACTTTCCCACACGATGTTGAGCATCAGTGGTTACTCACACTTCTCCCTTGTTTCCATCTCAGCAATATCCTTTTCAAGCACCAATGGAGTCACTCTCTATGCCTGGTGCAGTATTGACCCCACCCTTGGATTGGAATGGGGCGCAATGGACCAGTTGCAAGATGCAGCTGACCATGGTCCCTGAGCAGCTGCAGAAAGCAGCCTCTTCATCGGAGAGCAATGGGGCCTCTGCCTCGTCTAGCTCCATCTCCCTCCATGCATCAAACTCTTTGATACTGGTACTTTGTACCTCTCCAATGCTGCCCATGCCAGAGCAGGAAATTCCCACCTCTTGAACTGAAATTTAAACTTTGAGAAATGCTGCAGTTCACTGTAGGCCAGATGAGGCCTTAGCAGAGCTTCACAGCGGCAAGTATACATTGTCTATATTAGTTCTAGCAATATCAGAGATGGGCTTGAATCAATCTCCCTTCTTCCCCACCCCGCCAATTCAAGCCCTGAGCAGCTCCCAGTTAGAAACTGAACCTGAATGTCTTGATGGCTTGACCTCTGCTGGGACCCAAACCAAAGCCCTCTGAACTTTGGAGCAGTTCACATATGGAGATAAACTTTGCAGCTCAGGCCCAGCTCTGATAACTGGAATCCACCATTTTCAAAAGCACCCACTAATCCTGTGTACCACTATCTCAGGGTGCCGATTTTCGTGCCAGCACCACCAGTTGAAGTTAGTAGGAGCTCCAGGTGCTCAGCCCCTCTGAAAAAAATCAGACTCCAGGTGCCTCAAAATTTAGTACCCAAATTAGTGGATATTTTAATCGTTTAGTGACCAGATGGCCCAAGCCAAGCTAATGGGAAGGCTCCTACTGAATTCAGTGGGAGATGGTCAGGTCCCGGTCTGTGGTTCTGATCTGTGATGCTCCTGGTTTCCTCTTGCTGAATGTGATAGTGACACGGCGTTGTTTGCTGATAAAGGACACAAGGAGCCACATTTTCCATTAAGATGGGCACTTCCCAGTGATTGGCATTGACAGAAAGGGTTGGTGTGACAGCCAGCTGACCAGCCTGTGATGACTGGCATCCTTGCCTGATTTCCTATAGACCACAACTTCCCATTGCATTCTGATCTCCTGTCATCAAAATCTTTTAATCAGCAGCACATCATAGGCTGGCCCAGTATCAATGAGTTACAGCAGCTGGCTGGCAGGACCCTTTCCCCTACTTTCATCATCCCTGGGGTGATGCTTAGGTTTGAACAATAGCCAGATTTACTACAGCTCTTTTGAGGCCAGATAAACCTGGAATATACCCCAGCAGAGATGCAGTGACATCCTTGCTCCTCTCTCAGCAATACGCCCAGTCCCCAATTTCACTCTGCTGTGCTAAATAGGTATTGTTGTCTCTTCTTACTAGTATGGTGGGCTGGCCTCTCCTCTTAGGGATTCCTCTGTTTATGCTGACCCATGGCTTTCCTTGGACACCATGTGTCAATTGCCACTTCCTCCTGTGCACACTTCAATTTGCACTGCGAGCATATAGCTATGCAAATACAGTACTGTATGTTGGCAGAAGTGGAGAAGTCAACATACAGTAGAGAAGGCAAAGGCTGAATGGTCTCAGAGACCAAAGTACCTTTCCATCCCTCGAGGTGGACCTTCCAGGCCACCGATGACATCCATTGATGGGGTTCTTTTCATCAATGCTTTCTTGCAAGATGTATCCAAGCAGCAACTAATTAAGAATTGCTGTCAATCCATCTGCACAGCATGCCACACGAGAACAGCTTTATTCGGGGTATTCTGGGACGAAGTCCAAAGCACAGTTTAAATATTTAGATCTGTGGGCTAGCATTCCTTTCATCTTCACATGCACCTCTTTCCCTCGGACAGCAGTGCTAGCAAAATAAATACTAATGTTCTGACTCGATCTATCAGCTAAGAGTTTTTTAACCAGTTATTGTAGGTTGCAAACCTTTCCCCCAAAAACACTAGATTGAGGTTTAATCAGGGCAAATTGAGCAGTGGTTAATTTATGAGATGCATGTCTGGCTTTCTCTCACCCTCTCTGTATTCATCAGCACAGACAGTTTAGCCATTATTCTGGATCTTGGTCATCTACAGCGACTGGAGTAGTGGATAAATAATTTGCTCGACGCACGTTTTCTGAAGGCTCCCAAAGCTAAAGATCTGCCAAGCTAGTTTTCCCTATTCATATACTGCTCTGTGTGTGTGTGTGCACGCACGCATGTGTCTGTGCGCATGTGTGTGTGTATTTAAAACCAGAAAGCATAAAGTTCCTGTGGGGAAAAAATTATGTGATTATGGCAAAAAAGACAGTATCATAATGCATAAGGAAGCTGAATTAAAGGTTGCATGGACAAACATGTTTCTGGCATTTCTTAACTTTTCAGTATTTGACTTTGCAACCTTAAAAATCCTTTTTTATGTAGAGTGTGGGTTGTGTATGTGTTTGGGTTTTTTGGGGTGGGGGGGGGAACATAGCAATATGTTGCTGAGATGAGCTGGGACATCTTACTAATGCTAGCCCTAGTCCTCCAGTGATCAGTGGTGGCTTGTATTAGCACATGCCCAGCTGGGACATGGAAGACACTTCTACATATACAATAATCCTCATGTAAAAAAGAAAAAAAGTCCCATTTCAAAATAGTAGGGACACAAGCAAATATCAAAGCACAGATTCAAGAGTCCTAGCGCACTCTAGGGAGACAGCTCAATCTGAAGTGTCCTTTAGGTAGAGCCCGATATCTTTGATAGTTCACCCTATTTGATCAAATAAACCTATTGATCCTTAGCATGAAAGTTCAGTACAGGCTATCAGTGCTGCAAGAGTAGTACAATAAAACCCTCAGTCTTTTTGATCTCTGCAAAAGCATTTCATCTTGACATTTGTTAAATATATCAGATTGCTTAAAATGAGCATAGGGGTTTAAAAGCTTACTGGAAAAGGAAAATACACATTAAAAATTCAACTTTTACATCTGGTAACTTTCACTTTGGGTACTTTTCATTAACTGTATTGCACAGCCAGATATTATTATCCAATTCCATTTTGAGCAAGACGGTGAAACCTACATGGATTTCTAAATATATATGCATAGCTTCATTCTTACACGTGTTTTGTAAGAGAGTTTATCGGCTTCTGCACCTTCTCAATCCAGCAGTGCTCAGGAACACCTTATGACCCCGGTCGTCTCACAATGGGAATCTGTATGGGAACAAGGGTCTATGCTAAAAATTCCAGTGCAGAACTATGGCCCAAATGGCAATGTACTTGACAAATAGGAAGGAAGGAAGGAAGGAAGGAAGGAAGGAAAAGAAAAAAAATCAATAACCTGATGCACTGCATGAGTCAGGGCCAAACTCTGATCTCAGCAACAACCCCTGTAAATCCAGAGCAAATGCACTGAATTCATCATCGTTACCCTGGATATGTTCAAGTGTCAGTGAGATCAGAAGCCGGACCCATGTATCTACACACACTTTCCATTAATACACACACACACACACACGTACGTACGTACGTACGTACGTATATGAAGTTAATTGTGATTTATGAAGACCATAGGCATCATACAATGGTAAAAAATAAAATCCTCAAGAGGAAACAGCAGCCAAGTGTTAGAGCCAGTCCCTCATACTGAAAACTTCTACCTCAAAAAATGGAATCACCATCAACTCTCCGTCCATTCTTTTCCCAAACACCCAGAGGGAAAATGGCAGGTTCTGCAGAGCGCCTGGAAACGTAACCAATCCTGGATCTGGTGGACAGAAGCAGGGAGCAAGCTGTAGGGCCCAGTCCCTTGCACAAAATACGGACTTCCAACAGCCACCTCCATATAAAGGTATGTTAATTGGGTTGGAAGTTGGAAGGGACGCCATCTCAAGCACCTTCACTGATCTCCACGGAACACAGCCTATGACAACATCATGTAAAGAGTAGAATGTGGCAAAAAAATTCAGATACAATTTTTTTTTGCTGAAAAATGCAGAGTTGGGTTGACTGCAACATTTTGTGAATTCATGTCAAATTTGCCAAAATGGTTTCAATCAACCCCTCTCTCTCGAAATTCCAAAAAAAGTTTTGTTTTGACATTTTCCAAATGACTTTTCATTTCATTTTGTACGTCAATTTGTAAAAAAAACCTCAAAAATGAAACAAGACTTATTTTGGGGGTTGAGGAAAATATTTCATTCAACCCATTTTTTTGACATTTTTGGTTATCCCTTAAATTCACAAAAAATGTTGTTTCCGGTAGCCCCCAAATTAATTATCCCTCCCCCCCATCCCAATTTTTCAGTTTGGTGGTCAAACTGGTTATTCACACAACTCAAGTAATGATTCCCAACTCCCATTCCCCATGGGTGATGAGCAAGGATTGACCTGTGGGACCATCAGTACAAAAAGCAAAGTTTCTAACTGCATGCTCTGAAGGAGTAACTTCATTATGAAGCAGCTGTAGTAGACTCTTATCCTTTTCATGGGGCCAAGCTACTAAAGGAGGTCAAAGATCCATTTTCTCCTACTGAGTTACAAATCAGAGAGAGAAAAAGTGTACGTGCAGGGAACACAAACAGCTCAGCCAGGACATGTGGTCGTAACTATGGACTAAGAGCCATAGGACAAATTATATGCATTGTGTACCTTTCACATCCTCCCCTGCACTCTGTCCACTAACTTGTCCTTGGTGAGACTACTCCTAACATCCTCAGCCCTTGCTATCAAAGAGCGGTCCTTTTGCTTAAAAAGAACCAACTACAAAAGCATTTTTCTTCTTCCTCTTCCCTTCAAATATGGATCATGTGTAACCATGGATAATAATAATAGTACACAGGCCTGAGGTTCAGTACTGGCAATATTCAGTATTGAATCCTGGAACACTGGCAGATTATGGTCCAATATCTCATGAAACCTAAAGGGTAGAAACACAGGGCCAAGCTCTCAGCTGGAGCAAACCGATGTAGTCAATGGAGCTATGCTAATTTACACCAACAGAGGGTCAGGCCTGCAAATCTACATCTTTTGAGAGAACTGGGATTTCAGAAACCTCTTTTGGTTTAATATCAGACCCACTCAAACACTGAGGGAGCATTGCTGTTGTTGCCTTGATTTGGAATCTGTAAAAAGAAGAGGGAGAGGAAAAAATAGGATTACAACTATGCAATGGAACAGAGACCTGGAGATACTATGAAAAAAGGCAAGGAAGAGGTAACTGACAAATAAATACAATGAGATCTGATCTGTCTCTAATTTGCAATAGCAATCTCTCCTGAACCAAGATACTCCAGTGCAGGACGTGGGTTAGCCCTGATGGCTGCCTGATCTTCTGTCCTGAGCAGCTCCATCTCCAGCCCCAGACGTGGTGTGGCATTCTTTGGGCTGCTCTAACTTAAGGACCACTGCCCTCTGGCGTAAGGGCCTGTTCACCCACTGGGAAACACTGGAGTGCAGTGATGGTCCAGCCACTTCTCCCTACACAGAAGTCATGCTGGATGGGGGAATGGCATAGGAGCTGGAGGAGTTTTCAGAGAGCCAATACCTGAGCTGTAAGCAGCACAAAGGAGACAGATTGTGGAAGAGAAGCTGGCCCATTGACATCAAATCACGTTATTTCTGATTCGCACTGATGTCAGCAAGAATAGAATTGAGCCCATTAGCTCCACCATATATTGTGCACCCGCTTGTGGCAGCCTTGCTCTGGATGAAGGGGCTGGTTCTATCCCTAATTTGTAGCACAGATTCCTTCTTAGCTAAAAAGCCACTAGTAGATTATCAAGTCACCTTTGGAAACAATTGGGTTTAAAATTACATGGGGGGGGGGGGGG